>RJWT010023036.1:0-16957 GCA_004365215.1 Cuniculus paca | reverse complement strand
TATGGTTGAGGCTGGCCTTGAACTCACTTTGTAGCCCAAGCTGGCCTTGAACTTGCAGCCATCCTCCTGCCTCAGCCTCTCGAGTGAAATAAATAATTTACCCACATCAGAGTCACTAAGGAGCCACACCTGCCTCCTCCCTGACCCCTAATTCCAAAGCCTCTCAGTTCACCCCCTACACTATGGCACAGGTTTGGATTGCTTTTGCATCACCTACTGGTCTAATAATCCCAGCCCACTTTACTGGTCCCATCTGAAACTCACTTTTAAAAATCTCCCACTTAAAAAAAAATCACTATGAGGAATAGCTATAAGATCTTAAGCTCATCATTTAAGTATTATCTCTTTAAAGTCACAATAAACTTGCAAGTAATCCAAAAAAACATCCCTTTTTGTGAAAACTGTTTTAAATTTTTAATTGGCAAATAATAATTATGTAACAACGTGATGCTTTCATATATGTATACATTACAGAATGATTTTATCAAGTAACATACCTAGCAATTCAAATTTTTTCTGTGACATTTAAAATTTTTTCTTTGAGGAATTTTGAAATACATAATTGTTAGGTTCAACATACTATGTAACAGACCTAAAAAACTTATTCCTCCTGTTTAGTCGAAACTTTATACCCTTTGGCCGACATCCCCTCACCTGCTCCCATCCCCCTCATAGCTCCAGTCTCTAGTAACCACCATTCCACTCTCTACTTTTATAGATTCAACTCTTCCAGTGCAGGTTCATCCATACTGTCACAAATGAAAGGATTTCATTCTTTTTATAGCTAAACAGTATTTCCTTGTGTATATATACCACATTTTTCTTATTCCTTCCTCTACCGATGGACATTTAGGTTTTTTTCATTCCTGGGTTATGAATAATGCTGCAATGAGCATAGAAGTGATTATGATGCTTTGGAATATATACTCAGAAGTGAGATAACTGGATCATCTCAAAAGTCTATTTTTAGTTTAGGAACTCCCATACCATTCTCCATAATAACTGTGCTAATTTACATTCCCACTGACAGGGTACAGGAGTTCTTCTCTGCCTCCTCCCTAACATTTACCTTTGATCTTTTTGTTAATAGCCATTCCAACAGCTGTGATGTGATATCTCACTGTGGTTTTAATTTACATGTCCATGACAATTAATGATGTTGAGAATTTTTTCATTAACCAGTTGGCTATTTGTATATCTTCATTTGAGACATGTGTACTCAAGTGTTTGGCCCATTTTTAAATCAGGTTTTGTTTTGGTTTTTGGTTTGTGATGTTTTTTGCTCTCATTTTAGTACCTTATATATTTTGGCTATACATTAACCCTTATGAAATGCATGGTTTGTAAACATTTTTTCTGAGTCTGCAGGCTGACTTTTCACTCTGTTAAACTGTTTCCTTTGCTGTGCAGAAGCTGTTTAGTTTGATGTAACCCATTTGTCTGTTTTTACTTTTGCTGCCTATGCTTTCAGGAATATAGGCCCCCACCCCCCCAAAAAAAACATGGCAAAAACTAAGTTTAGATTTTCCTTCATTTTTTCTTCCAGTAATATATATACATACATACACACTTTTAGGTCTTAGATTTCCACCTTTGAGCTAATATGTATATGGTGTGAGATATGGATCCAATTTCACTATACTGCCCATAGAGATCCAGTTGTTCCAGCACCATTTATAAAAGAGACAATAGTTCCAATACCATGATGTTTTGCTTACTGTAACTTTGAAGTATATTTTCAAATCAGGCACTACTCTTGTTAATTTTTAAATACTCATGTATCACTCATGTAAAAGTTTACATTGTTCCTGTGCACAATAATTACAGGTCCTAGATTGAGTATCTTCCCTTACACAAACACTTTTCAGATCAATATTTTGATGCTTAGGTCAAGTTCTAGTAAGTGTATGTGTTCAGTAGTGATTTATTGCATTCTCCTTTTCATTTCCTTCAGGATTTTTAATTCGGCTACCTAAATTAAGAACTTCTTAAATGTTCTACATGATTACGGCTACCAATATTGAGTCATATTTCTCCCATATGGTCCCCAAAACTGACAGAATTAACATGAAAATTTCCTGTTTCTGAATTCTACAAAGGACATGTAGTTTTGCCAATGCAAATTTCCAAATGTAAAGACACAAAGCATTATCAGTGTCTTGAGAAAAGTCAAGGCACTCAAGAGTATCAACCAGTTCTCTTATTATAATCCTTAGTAACAGAAACCAGCTATGAACCAGGCATGGGTCAAGGCATTTTTACATGAAATATCTCTAACTTCAATAATTCCTGCAGAACACCATCAAGTCTTGTGTTCACAGAAAGGAAACTACAACTTACAGATTGGGAAATTTTGACGAAGCTTTACAAGTAACTTCTAGTGTAGAAATTTAACACCAACTCAGCGTCTCCCCAAATTCTGGGTTCTTTCCACTCAACTGCAGTACTGTTAAAACCAAAGAAGTATAAAACCACTCTCTGGCATGGGCTTTCACTGGTCAACAATTCCAATATCCCAATGTTATCGTTTCTCAAGGACTTGGGCTGATGGAGATGGAGGCGCTGCTCGTGATGAATGGGGAGGGATCAAGGATCTTGCACATCTCATATGAGTGGCAGTGGGAAAAAGCTTAAAGCAAAGAGACCACAGAGGATGAGAGGAACTATGTACTGAGGTGGCCTTGAGGAGGAGCGGCTGCCATGGCAACACAAAGACCGCTGATGGGCTCATGTTCTCGCAACCAGCAGAGTCATAATAAATGTTTTGGAGAGGCATGGAGACAGCATGTCTTGCCTGAGCAAAACAATCAGAACTGAAAATTGATAATCTTGGATGGTTTCCCCAAACCTACTTCAACATTCTTATGCTGTGAACACAGACAGACCTTGCCTTGAATTCTGTCTGTACTGCTAATTAGGTGTGTAACCACAGATAATATAAATTTTCATGAGTCTTTCCTTTCCAATAGAGGATGATAACATGAGCTCCATGGGTCCTAGAGGGTTAAGTGACAGAATGCAGGATGGGTGCCCAGAAGAGCCCAGGGAAGAGCAAATGACACTGTCACACCTTCCTCTTCCCCAGGCTGACCCCACTCCCACGTTTCCTCCAAGCCACAGCCTCGCCATCCACCCACACAATAGGAAACACTGGCCTCAAGGTATAGAGCACAAGACAGATGAAGAGTCAGGATACAGAGCTCCCAGTCTTGCTCAGTCTACCATCTCGCCACCCCAGAATTCTCAAAGGAGAGGAGCTTATAAAACAATACCAGAATGAGAATTAAAGCACAGTTCTGTAACAATATCATATCCAAGGTGGAACATTCTATAAAACATAGGGTTTGGGGTTATTTTTTCATTACTGGTTATTTGTGGGGTTGTTTTGGTTTTTGAAGGGGAGGGTATAAGCAACCTTATGGAGCTGCTCAAGTCCTCTTACTCAAGTATAATAGATAAGGACAAAGACAACTAACAAGGAAATTAAGTTAGCCTGCCTTACAAAGGCCAAGTCTTGTAGGTCTGAGGTAGGAAAACAAAGAAATCAGGAACTCAGGTTCTTGCCTTAAACAATAGCAACCCCCATTAACAAGGATGGCCCCATAAATACACTGCACTCTGATTAACCTGATAAGTAACAACCCCTCTACCCCCGCTTTGAGAAAAGGAGGAAGGGTAGAAGCTGCAGTATTGAGGAAGAAGAGTATCTCTCCCCCATTCTCTGCCTGCACCCACTGCCAAGGCCTTCAGAACTCAGTTCACACCTAGGCGATGGCAGCAGCTCCCTAACCGGTCTATCTCTGGGTTCACTCCCTCAAACCATACACAGACCTTGCCATGTTTCTGTTCAGAATCCTTTAGTAATTCAATTTAAGTGGAGAAGAAAGCTCTCATACCATGCAGTCCATTCAAAATTGCTACCAATGGGCTCCAGCTTTCCTTTCAGCCTCATCTCCAATGTGTCTCCCTCACTCAACCACTTCATTCACCCACAGCTCAGGCTCTAGCCTGCGTCTACCCAGTTCTGTCCACCTGCACAAATGTCATAAAATTCCTCCCAATTACACCTAGAGACATCATAGTATCTTTCAAGGTCTGATCCAGTGCTGTCTCCTTCACAAAGCCCTCTCTGTTTACTCTGGCCCTCAGCAATCACCTCCTGTACCATCTACCAGTTTTGCTTACAAACCCTTATAGCATAAGGAGTGCTGTGCCCTTTACCTATGACCTCATTCAAGTCACACAACAACGCTATGAAGCAAACATTCTGATTACGTCTGTTGTATTAATCAGAAAATGAAGTTCAAAGAGCTCAAGCAACTTAACCAAAGCATCAGGTTAAGATTTAAAATCCCGTCCAACCACATAAAAGCAGTGACAGCAAAGTTTTTAGAGACCTAGTGCCCAAATAGCAACCCAAATCCCACGTAAATGTTTATGTCTAGATGGCCCCCCAAAGCTTCATGCATGTATAGGTGGGGCGAGGTGGCTGGACCTGGAGTATGTGAGATCTGGGGTTAAGTGTGTGATGTTGGGATCAAGGGGTGCGGTTACTAAATTACCCCACTGATGGGACTGACAGTCTTTGGGGAGTGAATAATGAGAATGAACCTCTGTGAATGAGTGCTATGCATCCTACGAGCAGGTAGCCTGGACAGAAACAGAGCTGCTGGGGGTCACTTGTCATTTGTTGCTTACTGCTTTTGCTGCTTCCTGCCTTCCACACCATGAACTTGCTCTTCTGTGATTTCCTCTGCTGTGCCACCCTGCCTTGGAGCCAGCCAATTATGGATTGAAACTTTCACAAACTGTGAGCCAATATAAACCTTTCCTCCTTTAACTTTGGGTATTTTGCCTCAGCAATGAGAAAAGTAAATAAGACACCCACTTGTTCATCACAAAGTGCCAATACTGCAATTAAATGTGAATACTGAGGTTTTCATTTAGGAAAAAACCCATACATTAATATCTTTTATCTTATAAGAAAAACGATAACATGTGATCCATAGGTTCACCACCACCATTTTAAAGCGTAACTCTCATAACAGATTCCAAAGTTATTGAAGTGAATGAAAAATGCCTGTTAAAGAATTCATTGATTTTTTTAAAAATTTTAAAAAAAGAATTCAATGATTTTTTAAAAAGCTCAATGAGATCCGAGAGACTATAACTAAACAGTTAGATAAAAATCAGGAAGACAATGCAGGACACGAATGAGAAATTAAGCAAAGAGAAAAGTCTCCCTTGATTTTGAAAAAGAATTACTCACAAATCTTGGAAACAAAGAACTCAATAAGCCAAATAAGAAACTCAGTTGAAAGCCTCAACAATATTCTAGATAAAGCAGAAGGAGGAATACTGCAGCCTGAAGGTAGTCTTTTGAAATATCATTCAGGCAGAAATAAAGAATGAAGAAAGTAGACAAGATTGTTGCCATATCATTAAAAGATCAAACATCTACATCACCAGCATACCAAAAAGAAAAATAAAGTTAAGGGCACAGAAAACCTATACAATAAAATAACAGCAGAAAGTGTCCCCAATCTTAGGAAAGCCATGGATATTCAGAAACAAGAGGCTTAAAGAACCTTAAATAGACATGCAGAAAACACTCTCACCACAATACAGAAATTTTAGTCAAGACAACTAGGCAAGAGAAATAAAAGGCATACCAATAGAAAAAAAATTTAAATGATCCGTTTGAAGATAAGATTCCACACATAGAAAAACCTAAAGATGCTGACAAAAGACTATCAGAATTGATTAAACAAATTGAGTAAAGTAGGATACCCAACATACCAAAAAAAAGTAGTTTTTCTATACACTACTAATGAATTTGCTAAGAAATCATCAAAGCAATCTGATTTACAATAGCTACAAAAAATTAAAAAATTTTAAAAACCAGGAATAAACTTAATAAAGAAAATTACAATATAAATCACAAAAACACTGAAGAAAGACACTGAAGAAGACACTGAAAGATGCAATGTCTTCCCACTTCACAGACTGAAAGAAGTAACACTGTTAAAATGTTCAGAAGTGATGCTAAGTGAAATAAATCAGACACAGAAACTTAAATATCTATGGTTTCTCTTATGTGAGATAATCCAGCACTTGAGAGGCTGAGGCAGGAGGATCACTGTGAATTTGAGGCCAGCCTGGGTTACAAAGTGAGTTCAAGGCTAGCCTGAACTGCATAGTGAGACCCTGTCTCAAACAGACAAAAAAATAAATAAATAAAAATAAAATAACGTAAAGAGCAAAAGATAATAGGAGACAAGGAGATAAATCTTTTGCAAATGGAAAGGGGATTTAGAGACAGGCGGTTGAGAGAAAGAAGGAAAAAAAAATTAAGATGTGTGTTATATACATGCACCAACGTGTACTAATAAAAAAAAAGTCCTTATTACCCAAAGCAATCTACAGGTTCAGTGCAATCACCATCAAAATACAAATAATAACCTTCACAGAACCAGAAAAAGCAATCTTAAAATTCATATGGAACCATGAAAGACCCCCAAATAGCCAAAGCAATCTTTAACAAAAAGAAGAAAGCTGGAGGCATCACAATACTCGATTTCAAGACATACTAAGGAAACATAATAACAAAAACAGCATGGTATTTAGCATAAAAATAGACACATGACCCATGGAAAAGAATAAAGAGCCCAGAAATAAATCTACAGATCTGCAGCCAACTTATTCTCAACAAAGGTGACAAAAACATACACTGGAGAAAGGTCAGTCTCTTTAACAAATGGTACTGGGAACACTGGATATCCATGCTCAGCACATTAAAATTTGACCCCTATCTCTTGTCCTGTACAAACAAAAAAACAAGTCAAAATGGATCAAAGACCTTAACATAAGACCTGAAACTCAGAAACTACTACAAGAAAACAGAAGGAAAGCACTTCAAGACATTGGTACAGGCCATGATTTTCTAGACAGCACTACAAAAACAGAAAATAAAAGCAAAACCTGACAGATAGGGTTACATCGAACTAAAACAGCATCTGCATAGCAAAGCATACAACCAACAGAGTGAAGCAACGAGCTGCACAGTGGAGGAAAACGTCTGTCACCTACTCCTCTAACAGAGGATTAATATTTAGAATAAAGAACTAAAAACAACAAAAAGCAAGTGATCCAATTTAAAAATGGACAAATAATTGGAATAGACATGTCTCAAAAGATGAAATACAAATGGTCAAGAAATGTATGAAAGACTGGCCATCAGAAAAAAATCAAGAGTATAGTGAGATTCCATCTCATCCCAGTTAGAAAAGCTGCTATACAAAAACAATAAATAACAATTACTGTCAAGGATGTGAGGAAAAAGTAACTCTTATTGGCAGGAATATAAATTAATACAACTACTACAAAAAAGTATGAAGCTTCCTCAAAAAGCTAAAAGTAGATTTAAAAAACCTAAAAACAGACCTAACATATGATCCAGCTATCTCACTGCAGGTATATCTCAAAGGAAATGAAGTCAGCACATGAAAGAGATGTCTGCATACTCCCATTTATCACAGTGCCATTCCAAGTAGCTAAGAAATGGAATCAGCACGGGCACAGATGAATGGATAAAGAAAATGTGGTACATACACAAAAATGGAGTATTAGTCAGACACGAAGAAGAATGAAATCCTGTAATTTGCAGCCAAATAGATGGAACCAGAGGCCATCTTATTAAGCAAAATAAGCAACACAGAGAAAGACACATATTACATATTCTTCTCACATGTAGAACAACAAAGGTCAACTCAAACACAGAAGTATCTCTAGGGAATGGAAAGAGGATGAGGGTGGGTAAAAGAAGGATGGATAGACATGATCAGTGCATGATGTACGCATGTGTGGAAATCTCAGTAAATTCCATTAATTTGTACAACAGTATAAATAATAATAAAACAGAAATGACTTAAACATAAAGAAAGCTTTATCTGTATTCTTTTTATCGCACGAGTGGTCTTTTACATTGAACCCAAGAAGCCCTAGAATACCCAAATCGAGCTAAGACAATCATCTAACTACATGTTCCTAGGGATAGCACAGAAATGCGCATTTAGTTTTAAAAGAATCTTCAGAGCTTTCCTAGATACTCCTGTTTTGTTTGCTATTATAAACAAAGGGCTTCAAGAGAAAGTTTGAAAACCGCTATTCTATGCCAGGTGACCACCTTGCTTTACAGAGGGTGCTGCACAGCAAGATCTGCATGAGGGCACTGTCGGACAGTCTGGATTTCTGCAAGTTTTCTTTAAGATTCAGAGGTGCACTCTGGGTCAGCGCTGAGCTGTGAATGCCTTTGCATATCAGAGCTCTCTCAGAGCAGACAGGTTGGTTCTAAAAAGTAGATTATATGAAAACTAAAATATCCCTAAACTCTTAGAATCATATTAGAAATGAAAAGCCAGGTCCTCATACTTACTTCTCGAGCCAGCTAATGTTTTTATCTCTGGCCAGATGGGGAAGGAGAAGGTTCTCATCCATCAAATTTCTACCTTATCAGGTTTCTCCGTGAGAAGGCTTGTCAAAACGCTCAGTGGTTACCTTTAAATATACAAAGGAAATTTCTGCAAAATCTTAATGAGGTGTAGGCGCTCAGTGACGTGAGGAGAATTTCCAGGACCAGTACGAGATGCGGTGTTCAAGACACATTCTGTGCCGCCTCATCGCTCCTGCACAGTGGCAGGGGCCGGTCATGGGATGGGGGGTGCCCTACCCCTCTCCCCCCTGTGCGGCTCCACTTCCACGTTCTCTCTCCATAAGAGTGCGTCTGAACAAAGGATTCACAGCCTTTACAAAAGCAGCTGCCGCTACTGGAAAGAAGCAGCTAACAACTGCGCTTCGTCTGACTGTGATGCTGGCTGTGCAGACAGCTGAAGTTCTGAGCAGGCGGCTCGATGGAGACTTCACCAGAACTCTGGGGAAGAATGGACAAAGTAATTCGAGTTCAGCTAAGCAGGCATCAAGGCCCAGCTGGGTCAGGCAGCACGCAGGACACTGCACTTCACTGAAAGTCCACCTGAAGGATGTGCAGGAACATATCTGCCTCTGCTCCAGCCCCACTCACTCTTCCCCCGTCTACCGGGAACGCGTTTCCCCTTCCCACAGCCTGGGCAAACAGCTCTTTATCCTTCAAGGCTCAGCTCAAATCCACCTCTGCTGTGAAGCCATTCCTCCGCCTCTGGTCTCTGAGCACCGTTCCACTCCCTGTGTTCCTGAAGTATTTGGTCCACCAGCACTTATCATGCTATATTTTAATTAGTTTTTTGTCTGCATTTTTATTACATTTCTCCTCTGGATGCTTTCAGAAACTGATTTGATTCAGTCCGGTACTCCCAGTGCCCAGGACAGAGCCTGGCAAGAAATGATAAAAAGAGGAGCAGCGAGGGAAAATCTCCCTGTTTGTACCCCATAGAGATTACAGCAATTCCATAGGAAAAGTAACGCGGACAGCCTTTTAAAGCAGCGTTAACAGCAGCCTCACACAAGAGCCACTGAGCTACCCCACAGGCTCTCACTCTAAGAGAGCATTTTAACCCCCTTCCTAGAGGGATCAATCAGCTGGAAAGGAACGGACAAGTACTTTCTTCCGACCAGAGGTTACTGCTGATCAAGAAAGAAATGTACAGCTTTGGTGACTTGACCGTAGAGAGACAGACCATATTTATTAGTCAGCAGTGTCCAGTGGATTCTAGTAGGCAGTAGTTTGTCATTCCAAGTCCAGAGCCAGCACCTGCCACACAATTAAAAGGCAGAACAGATGAAATCTGACCACACTGAGCACCTACTTCTCTGTACCAGGATCACTGTAGGTACTTTCTCACACATTAAATTATATTATTCATTTACAGTGATAATAAATATTATCAACCCCATTTTATAAATATTATCAACAAACATTCCTTTCAGGAAGCTGAGTAATTGGCTTAGAGATTAAGCATCTCTAAGTGAAGCTGTGATTCTAACTCAAGTCTAGCACCGGTTTCTACTATTCCAAAGAAACTATTAACGCTGCCACATTTCTCTACTTACTGATCTTTTATGATGTCCCAGGTATTATTCTAAGTGCTATATCCTGCCCTATAAAATCCTTCCAACTAATCCCTATTTGGCTGATAGGAAATGGACACCACAGTTCAGAGAAGCAAGACTGCTGGTTCACAGTTCAACAGCTGCTGAGTAATGGAGCCAGGACTCAAATCCAGCATGACCAGTGTCTCTGCAGTCAGGCTCTCTTACAAGACAGTGGAATTTGCAGACAGACCTTCTCCCAACACAGTTCATCTGAACTATACATTATCCTGTGAGGATACCAACTCAAAATCTTTACAGCTGATTAAAAAGCAAAAAGCAAAGTAAGAGACTTTGAGCTTGATGAAAACATGCCATCTCAGGTCTACAGTCTCACCTCTAACCAACCAGCCTGAGACGCTGTCTCCAAAGGCCATCTTCCATTGCAGTTCACCAAGGGATGTACTAAGCGCTGTCCCAATTTTATCTGGAGTTACCCATCAATAGAGGGGTTCAGGCTGAACTAGCCTGAAGTTAAACCCATTCCTATGAAAACACACAGGATTATCATGCGGGGTGATGAGTGTAACTTTAACTAGAGTTTTGGGCTTTAGCAAGCAAGTACACCCCATAGAGCTAAGTGCCCAGGTACTGAAGCATATACCTGTCAAGGTAGTGGATGACAGAGGGTCCCGTAACAGATGAGATTACGAGACAGTCTGAGAACCACAGCTCAGTCAAGGTCTAACAGCTATATCAGCTGCTATACGGAAGGATAAATAGGGCAGTGACTCACTCTTCTTCCCCACTCAATCTGAGAATACAAAGCACCTGAGCCAAGGACAGTAAATCTAAAACAGATCGATCTGTCTGTCTCTTTCTTTCTCTCTCTCCCTCCTTCACCAATCCCTCTCTTTCATGCACACATAGGAAAAGCACAGCCTAAAAAGGAGTTAAGTCTCCAGGTCAAACAATGCATCAAAGTCAGAGAGGTGACAGCAGGGAAGTGAAAATCCAAAGAGCATCCCTGTTGTAGATCACAGAGGTTCAAACCCTTTAAACACCAGTCAGGACACTGAATAGGGAATACTGTTTATTTGTTTCTTGCAAAGGCCTCCTGAATTTCCTTAAAGGGATAGGGGGCCCTCTGGTGGCAAGGAGGTATCACACATCTCCTTGTGTTAAACAGAGACCTATCTGTGACCCTCACTTTCTGACTTTGCTCATTATAAACAAGATTCCCAAAGTAAAAACAAAAGCTTGTGTTCACCAGAACCTAACGACAACACCTGCACCATTGCGAGTACTCAATAAATGTGTGTTGAATAAACAAAAGAACCGTAATTTGCAACACATGCCAAGTCAACTGACACAAGGTCACTGCAATCAGAGGCAATTAAAACAAACACACAGGACGAACTGACCCTTGCAGCCCCACTCCTCATGTCTGCACATGATCAGATCTTGTGCATCCATTCGCCTCTGATCCAAGCTGGGTTTGCAGCAAAGGCATTGTCTCCCGAAGAGATGCCGAAGAACCAGTACAACCAGGCTGGCAGGAAAGGATTCTGGCAAGAGCAAAGGATGGTTTGATCATATCCAAAAGAGAACGAGCTGGCTTACCATTAAAATTCAGGGAATGCCACAGATCCCAGACTGCCTGCTATGGGGCCTCCAGGCAGACTTTAAATCAGGGCTCATCTGTAAACCGGGATGCAGCATTTCCAACCGACTCTGAAGCTCTTGTCCAAGAAAAGAGAATGGGAACCAGGCTAGATAGTCCCAGGGACTGAAAACCTTAATACTTACAAGCTCACCAACTCAGATGGCATTGATCTGGCCCTGTACAGAACTGCTCCGACTGAATGGGGCATTGTTGAAGACTATACACCGCTCAGTCCTCTTTATAAAAACCACCAGAGGCAATTCTACCCTTAGGCCTCAGTGCCAGCAAAAGCTGCCTTTTATCTTAACATGTTCATCTTACAGACACTGGAGACCTTGGAACTGAATTTCCCTTTTTACTCTCGCTGCCAGGAGCCACTAGCTGAATTTTAAGTCCTTTTCAGTACTGCAAAGGGCATTTTTACATAGTCGTTCTGTGCTTCCATTGTACTAGCCACCCTTGTTTTCCCCGACCCAAGTCTTTTTCATTATTTTAAATCTCACTTACTCTTACAACTTTTTATAAACCTCACAAATGTTTCTGAAACAACAATAACAAAAAGGAACAAATTATAATTTTTAAATCTTCAAATATAGGATTTTTCAAGTCGTCTTCCTGAGAACATATTGTTCTGGTCTGTTGAAAAGCTGAAAATATAAAAATTCTTTCTGCCAAAAAGCACAGTATTCTTAACTACTTGATGGTTTGCCACAGCCACAACACAGTATCTAAGACAAAGTCCTGAAATTAGAATCCAGACCTGGATCCATAAATGAGATATATATAGAGAGAGAGATTTAATATTCACTTCTTAAGACTATCACACTACATGGTCAAGCCATTTAGATTGGAAGACTCAGATTAACTTGTAAAACAGGAATAACATTCTCTGTGCCCAAACACAGGGCCATGGGACACACATGAAAAATGAGCAGTCTCTTCATGCACTGTAAGGTGTGATCCACAGACAGCTAAGGATCGTACCTGCTTTATTTCTCTCTCTGAACAGCAGTTTTCATTGCTCAAGAAAGAGGGTGTCGAACACTGAGCTCAATGTGGGTTGAAAACGAGACCTGTGCTTTGGGTATTTTTCTCATCAATGTTTTATTTATCCTACCTGTGGGATGCATCAAAGTTCAAACAAACGTAAGAGACCCAAAACTGATCAGCAGTGAGTCCCTGCGGGTGAAGGTTTAACAGACACCAAGCCCAGCCCTAGAGGCCATCCCTGGGCATCCCTGCTACTGAGGAACATTTCCTTCTCCCCTCCTCTTCATCCTCACCTCAGAGCCTGGCTCACATATCAAACAGGCCTTTGCTTACTTTCGCATCTCCCAGCCACTGTTCACCAATCCATCCTCCTGACACCCTGCAGACCAGTCTTTCTAAACTGTAAATCCGAGCCTGTCAATCTCGGCTTACTTTGCACTCTCTGGAGGCCTAACGGCCTAGAAGTCAAGTCCAAGTTCCCAAACTGCATCCCAGACCTTCCAAAGTCAGTTCTTCCCCCAGGTTAGCCTGCCACATCCATAGCGGCCACTGTCTTTCATTACAGCATCCAGCTCTTCTCCAAACACACCACATGGTCTCCTTCAACCCTGCGCCCCCAGTCCCACCTATCTGTTAACCTTCAACTCAGACTTCAGAACCAGTTCCAAAGTCACTGTCCTCAGGAAGCTTCCACGTCCCGCAAGCCACTTTCTGTCCCTGTGCTCCCATGGTAGTGTGTTCCTATCTGCTACGGAATTGTGCCCAAGACTAGCAGAGGGCCTGCACGGTGCTCAGTGCTGCTGAATGTGTGAATGAATCCCTTTTCTTTGCCAGGACAAGAGAGGCCACTAGAAGGAATGGGGTTTTGTTGGTTTGCTTCAATCCAAAAGCAACAGCTATAGTAGCTGGTGCGTGGGAGGCACTCTGGTTAATTAAAGAGCCGGTAAGATATGCAAGGTTCCACCTGTGCATTCATCCCAGCGCCATGAAGCAAAACCACCACCCCAGTGCGTCTCCCCAGAATGTACGCTCCCACAATCTGGTGTAAAACATTCTCACGAGACAGACACAGCCAAATTTTTAGACTACAACCAGAAGTTGAGATACCACAGGGTTGCAATATACATGTAAAAAGTGGGAAACTATCCAAGTTATCTTTCAGAAACAAGGATGTGACTTAAAGTATAAGGCAGACCCGATGAGTTACCCAGAAGCTCTGAGTCCAGGCACGCTCCCGGGAGGTGAGCACTTAGATCGCACAGCTGTTGTCTCAGTCTGGCCAGGACCCTGCAACAAAACACTGCTTCCTCTGGGCACCTGCTCATACTCCTCCAAGCACGAGGCCCTCAAGGAGACTGCCAAAGATGGTGCACGTGTGCAAGCACACACTCCTGCCAAAGCAGGACGGCTCTCAGTACCTCTCCCGTCTGGAAGACCGACAGGAAGACGGGAGGGGCAGTGCAGTGAGCCCTCCTTCCTCTTCTGCAACAAACTGCGGAGATGTGATCCCAGCAGGGCTGGCGATGAGGGGTACAGCCACTTGGAACGGAAGTTAGTGGATGTAAGAAAAGGCAGCCAGCTCTCAGGGAGATAGAATCAGTCCTTCCAGTGACACACAGCAATAAATTTCCCTTTTGCCAAAATTAGTTCAGGCGGGGTTTCTGCTATTCGAAAGAAAGTCCCACCCATAGAATACGCTGCCAATCCCTCCCTCTCATTGTCATAGTCCCCTTCCATTCCTTGCCAAATATCTTAACCTCCTTAAGAAGGTGTGGGTGTGTTATGCAGGGACACATGTTTCTATCAGCAGCAGCCCGGAATTCTTTTAGAAGTGCCAGCGTTTATATGACTACACGAATTATGAGACCAACAAACACTGCCTGACAACAGAGGGCTACATAAGTAAAGCACAGTGTATCCACTTGATGTGATGTCAAACAGAGATTTCCAATGCTTCTGAAGAGTAAGTTATAAGGTAAAAAGAACTGCATGTTGTATATGAATATATAATTATATGCTTCATTCCCTGCCATCCAAATTTTACTATATGAACATTTTTATGATGGTAGTAAGAATGCATTTTAAACTAAAAAGAAAAAAATTGTTAGCCAGCAGTGAAGGATATAAGAATGGACCACGAATGTGCCAATTCTATCAAAGGACCCTCTGGCCTTTTTATCACCTCATCTACAAAGGGACACTACTCTGCTCTCCTCATTCAACTCAAGTGCTACCTCCTCCTGGAAGGTTTCCCTGATATAAGGGTCTTTTCCATACACTAATAATTAGCTTTAGGTGTTAGAAATATATGGCAGTTAGGGTGAACTAGTAACTTGACTGGCCTTAGGATCCCCCCGGAGATTGGTGGAGCACCCTCTGAGTGTGTCTGGATGGGCCACAGAGGCAGGGCCTTTGGGTCTATGGCTGGTTCCTCTGTGGCACTGTTCCATTCTTCTGCTTCCTGTCCACCATGCACTAAGCATCTCTACTCTGCCTTGAAGCCAGTCAACCAGGGACTGAATCCCCCAAATCATGAGTCAAATGAAATCTCTGTTCCTTTAAGTTATAGGTATCAGGTACTGGGTTTCAGTGACAAGAAAGCTGAATAATACAAAGTGCTTTATATTTTATCATGCATAATATTCAGTCTCCCTTAGAAAAGTGAAACCTTCAGAAATCATGCCTCACATTTCCATCAGAATATAAGGTAGATACATCTGGTGTTCAGTAACTTTGGATTAATGAGAAAGTCTTCTAATAACCCACAATAAAATAGTATACTTCAATACTGCTGATGACAATCCTTTGGGCTAATAATCTGGCAGCATAATTAACCAACAT
Source organism: Cuniculus paca (assembly GCA_004365215.1). NCBI lineage: Eukaryota > Metazoa > Chordata > Mammalia > Rodentia > Cuniculidae > Cuniculus > Cuniculus paca. Next base: position 1,437 of record RJWT010023036.1, on the reverse strand, counting down.
AAAATATTTGCCCTATACTACCCAGTAATCTCATCCTGAGCCATCTATCCTAGGAATTTTAAGAGAAAACGTCTTTATGCATAAAGATGTTCATTGTGGCATTATTTAGGTAGTCACATTCTTTACCCAACTGTCTTCCTTTCCTTGTTGCTGAGAAAAAATACCTGACATCCAAAGTTAAAGGATGTAAGGTTTATTTAGCTCACAGTTTGTAGAGGTCTCAATTCATAATTGGCTGACTCCAAGGCAGGATGCCACAGTAGACAGGCATCACAGAAGAGAAACAGTTCATGGTGGGCACAAGGTAGCAAAGCAACAAGGGAGGGATCTTAACAGCATCTTTCTACCCCTTGTATATGTATCTAGACTACCAGGACTAGGGCAGTGCCAATTTAACCAATGGAGTGATTTAGTAATCACATACCTTTAATCCCAGCATCATACACTCTAGATCGAGCCTCCTCTGAAAAACACCCACTTATGACTATATGAGGCTTTGGGGGACATCTAGACATAAGCCATAATGCCAGCAAAGGAGGAAAGTATTAAATAATCATGTAAAAGCTATCAGTGAAAGACACTGCAATGTTCAAAAAGGTGCCTAGGATAGAGTAGGTGAACACAGAACAGTACTTAGCCTCTAATTAGGCAAACAGCCTGGGGCACCTGGAAGGTAATATTGGAAATTGAAAAATTTGTTGCGTTAGGGTGGTCTACTTGGACCTGACAGTTTCTTATATCTCTAAATTTCTATTACTGGTCTCTTAACATTTAAAATGTTACTAAAATGCACAAACATTTGTGCTTCAATTCTCTCATTCAGTGTTCACAGTGTTGATTTCAACCTATGGACCCTGGCATCCTTGCCAAGAGCAGTCCTCAGCGAACCAACCACCATACCATACCTGTGGCTCTTCTTCTGAGTTCTCTACTATGGACTGTCTGCCCCAGGCTCCGGAGCAGGTATGTCAATTAACCTGTGTGTTAGTGATCATTTAGACTCCATCCAACCTAACTGCACTAAGGCTATGTACCTAGATGTGACTCTCAGGAGGGATTAAAAGATGCTGAATGTTTAAGTTTTAATATAATTGAATTTTAATAAGCCTACCAAATTTAGAATTTTTAAATGCTAATACTCAATGCTGAATAGAGTACAGTCTTAAAAAAAGATTGCATAGAGTAATCTGGTACAATCTTTGTTCCAGAATAATTTAAGTGTATCTATAAAACAGTTTTAAAGATATATCCACACTCTTTGACCCAGTTAATTATACTTCTATCAGAAATAATCAGTGGATAAATATTTATGTAGAAGAATGTTTGCTGCAGTATTTGTTACAAGGCAAAAAAGAATGTGAAGTAACCCAAATGTTCTACAATCAGGGACCAACTAGTCAGATGTAGCCAAGTAATGAAATATTATGCAGACAGACA
>RJWT010023035.1:0-16962 GCA_004365215.1 Cuniculus paca | reverse complement strand
GGCAGAGTTGGGCTGCTGTATACAGTGTACAGTGTGTAATTTTTCTCTCCCTATCTTTTTAAAAAACATAGAAACTTAGGCACTTTGCTATTTCTTCTCTCAACTACCAAAATAGTAGCAGTTTGAAAAGCCTAATATTTATTCATATGTCCATATTTTTCCATTTGATTTCCTTTGTAGAATTAATTATAAAACTTGAAGATTTCTAGACATAACCAATTTATAGATAACATATTACTTCAAACTAGCTTCTTACAACACTGACCTCTATGAGGTATTTACTGTGCAATAACTGATTCATTTTTTGAGAGCTTGAAGCAACCAATGATTTTTCCCTCCACTGCTGTTAATTAGTGTCACTTTCAAGAAGACAAACTGTTCGGTTGTAAAAATTGCTCTTAATTCTTGAGGAGGCTACTAATAGCAGTAGTATAAAATTACATGAGGTTACCTACAACTACTTAATGTTCTTACACTGTAAGCCTTGTTCCTTTACCTAAAATAAATGTAATTTTATTACAGCTTGTGTAGTATTTTTCTTTGGGAAATATGCCTTATGTTAAACACTATGTACTTTTTGCATTGTCCAGACTTCTTATTTTAAGGAGATGTTCTTCTGTGTTGTGGACTAAATAGTAGAACTTTGTCAGAATAATGTTGTCTGTGATTTGAATGGGTAGAAATGAATAAGCTGGTTTTGTTTTTTTCAAAGTGAAAGTGATTTAGATTTGTTCTCCTCATACGTAAGTGATTTTAATTCAGTTTTAACCAGTGTAAACACTTCGTTTTTATGAAAGAAAAAGAAAATGGTTTCTTCTTTGGTTTTCTATGTGTTGAATAAATTTGTAAAGTAACAACCACATGTTGTTGGAATTATTCTTTTAGCATTTATAATTTTCAATTCCTCTTATGTTTCTTTGTGTGTGAAATTTTAATCAAAAGTGGTTGAGACGTTAACACTTTTTTGAAAGAATATCTCAAAGGTTTATAAATGTTTGAAATGTCACACAAAAGCTGATTTCTAAAAAAATTAAAACAATAAAGTATTTATTTTGCCTAAAATGTTGTTGTTTTTGTTTTTTCTTGAACTTGAAGAATTTGGATTAGATTTGATGAGTAATTAGTAAGGCCTGCAGGCAGTGTAGCGTGCAACCTAGTAGGTTTCCTGGAGAGTCTTCTCTGATGCTTTCAACAAAGGCAGTTCATGCTCTACCGCCTTAGAGAAGGCCTCTTGGGCTCATCTTATTCTGTGGTTATAATCATCCTCACTTGAGGTCAAATAAAACTTCTTTAAAGGGTCCTCTTGAGCTATAAGGAATAGATAATCTTTTACTCTTGTCAAATTACTCAGCAATTTCACTGATTGATTCTAACAGCGGTGATAAACATATGTAAACCAAATGCTCCATATTAATAATAATATGAACATTGACACTTAGCAGGTATTCAGTTTTTTAGCCACTTTGTGTTCCTTTCTAACAGTACAAGATTCTTAGAATTTAATGATCAAAATTAGATATAGAACAGTTGTGATAAAAAGGACAAATCACTTACACAGTATACAAATAAAATGATCCTCACAGTTGAGTTTCATCTTGCCTCTTCTCATTCTAAACCTTTGAGTACTTGGTAAACATTTGAAAACTGTTATGTTCAAGCCACTATGCTATGACGAATGAATAAAACTAGATGGAAAAACAGATCTTTTGATTTTGAGGTAAGCTAAGGAGGACCAAATTTTTAAAAGCACAAGAAAGAATATAGCTTGGGATGATCAGAGAAGTCCTTACCAAGCAGCTGTGAGTTGCGTCAAGTTTTAAAGATCTGAAAGTAGAGGTGCGAGGGGGAGGTGCCTATCAGTGAGGCTGTTATGATGCAGGGTCTCCTGGTGGAAGAGACACTTTTTTGGTCTGTCATTTCACCACTTAAACTTCGTAAGTATTAAAAACAGTGGGAGGGGGGAACCAAGGAATTACCTGACCATTTTCACACTTAGAGAAGATAAGGGTACTTACTGAGATTAACTGCTGTCTACCACTTAGTGAAAGAGTGCCAATTCTCAACCAGAGTCTTCCAAAACTCAGGAATTTTTTGGTGTGACTTCACACCCCTCCCTTCCTCCATTGCTTGAGGATGGTGCGTCTGGGGAGAGGAGAGTTTGGTTCCTCCTTTCTCCTTTGACCTGGGAACATGCAGCTGGCAAGAGAAGTCTGAGATCTACTCTTCTTCCCTCCACTGGTGGGACTCAGGGCCTGGAGACCTGAGGGGAATGCCAGCGACACAGTAGGACTCTGACTAAGTTGCAGACGACGGGCAGGCAGACCTAGAGGTGTAGAGATAGCCCATGCAACATGAGCAATACAAACCAACAGGTGATCTCTAACCATTTATTGTTTGTTTGTTTTTTAATTTTACTTGTCCTCTTCCTCTCTTTCTTTGACTATCTCGCTTGACTTTATGATACCTTCGTGTGAGTAAACATTGTCTCTTCACTTCCTGGTTCACTTCAAAAGTAATAGGCCTTCTCTTTCAATCCTTCCCTGCTGTGTGCTACAATTACCCAAAACCTGCATGATCATCCTGTGCCCTCCAACCTTGCTTCTACTGTATTTAACCTTATTCATCTCTCCATCCTACCCCCTTTCCTCCTGAACACCCCTCCACCTACAACAGTGTAAAATCACTCTACTAAGTGGAAAGTCATTCAATACAAGTTTCTAGTATAAATTGGGTTTTATTTCTGTAAACCTTCCTCCTAAAGTTATAGAGATCAGGCTAACAGTTACTACAGTTTGTCAGTAGCCAGGTGTACTTGAGTCTATTGTTATTGCCCACAAAACTACCTTAACTAGGATATCATACATGCTATAAGCAGCTTTCCCCTCTTGTATGACAACACTGGGATTGCAAGGGGTCATAACTATTACCATAGTCCAAAGGAATGGGCCCTAAGCCAAATTGATAGAAATTCCTCAGATTTAATATATTGAGAAAGTAGGTTCTTGGGACAGACATAAAGACCAAGAACCACTTATGTCTAGAAGACATCCAGAGGAACAGACACCTCGTAAGCCAACAAATGAAACTCTGAAATGATAGCAGCAGAAGTGAAAAAACAAATGGAAGAGGTCATAGAAAAACTGACCTGTAAGGTGATAGAAGAAATGACTATTAAAGACATTAAAGCAGACAGATAAACAAATAGAGTAGCCTAGGAAAACAATGGAAACCATGAATATCAAACAGACAAGAAATAGAATCAATGAAACAGATCCAAACAGAAATGCATGAGATTAGAAACTCCACTGAAAGTATATACAGCAGATTGAATAAAGGTGAGGATAAAATATCAGATCTAGAAGACAAGAACACGACTAGTGACCTTGAAAAGAAAGATGTATTAAAAATAGCAAGAGACTACGAAAAATCAGCAGTTTCGGGATGAAGCAAAGAAGACTGTATCAGTCAGGGTTTACTAGAGAAACAGATATAATACAAGATATACAACTGTATAAGGGATTACAAGATTGGCTTAAAATGGTCAGCCACAAGGTTGAATGAGGAAGCGTGCAGCGGGTGTCTGTGTGCTAGAGGTTAAAGGGTCCAGCCCAAGGGCTGGAGCTTACTGCAGTGTCCCATGCAAGTCCATTATCAGAAGGCTGATAGGTCTACAGTGGAACACTGAAGAATCTACGATGAAGGCTGAAGAGTCTATGATGAAGGCTGAAGAGTCCCAGGCAGAAGCTGAACGGTCTGTGCCAGAAGCCAGGAGACAACGTCCAAACTGAAGGTGAAGACTGGAGCTCCTCTGAAGAAGCAGCAACCAGTCCCTCCTCATTTGCCTTTTATTGTATGCAGGCTACTCCCCTGGGGTGGGTGTAGCACTCATACCATCTGCCTGCCGTCCTCTTGCACAGGCTGAGGATGTTACCAATTAGGGACCCTGGCCCCCTGCAGAATCAATTACAGTTCTGACCTTCTCAAATTGACACAGTGAACAAAATCCTAGAATGGTAACTACTTGTTCTCTACACCCCAGGATGTAGAGCTGCTGAGTTAGTTAAGCATCTAGACTTCTCAAGTTGACACAATGTATAAACCATCACAAAGACAAACATAACACTGATAGGAATCAGTGAGAAATCTGGAGACAGCACAAAAGTCATTAAAAACCTCTTCACAGAAATAATAGCAGAAAACTTCCCAAACGTGGATAAAGAATTTGACATACATGAAGTATATAGAATTTCAAATATCCATAACCAAAATAAATTACACCAAGCCATGTAATAATCAAGATTCCAGAAATTCAGCACAAGAAGTAAATATTAAAAGCAGAGAAAAGAAACATCACCTATGAAGGAAAGCTCATCAGAATCACAGCAGACCTCTCAACACAAACCCTCAACTCAAGGAGATCTTGGGATGAGGTATTTCAAGCCCTAAAGAAAAACAATATTTGACCCTGATTGATGTACCCCACAAAATTGTTTTTCAAAATTGGTGGAGAAATAAGATATTTCCTTGACAAAGAACAACTGAAGAAATTTATGACCAACAAACCAGCTATACATAATGCTCTGAAGGACATACTAGAATATGTTAACAAAGACCACAAACACATGAACACCAATAGAAGTAAAGCAAGCAACTAAACAGAGGAGAAAGGGAACAAACAATAGGAAAACAACATGAAAAAGAAAAGCCAATACATACCAGTTATAAACATCGATGTAAATGGTCTCAACTCACCAATCAAAAGAAACAGACTAGCAGAGTGGATTAAGAAGCAAGCTCCAACAGTGTGTGCTGCATTCAAGAAACACATCTGAGCCCAAAAGAAATTCATAGACTAAAAGTCAAATGATAGGAAACAATTCTCCATGCCACGGGAACCCAGAAAAAAGCAGGGGTAGCTATTCCATTTGCAGACAATTCAAACTTTAAGCCAAAATTGATCAAAAGAGATTAAGAAGGTCACTACATATATATTAAGGGAAAACTCAAAGAAGAAGAGATAACAATCATAAATATTTATGCACCAAACACAGGTTCACTCAACTACATAAAACAAATATTAATAGACATGAAAAAGCAAATAAACACTAACACAATTGTAGTGGGGAATCTTAATACCCCACTCTCACAAGTAGATCAACTAGACAAAAAAAATCAACAATGAAATATTAGAATAAACCAAGTCTGTGAACAAATGAATTTGGTAGATGCCCATGGAGTATTCCACCCCGGAACATCAGAATACACATTTTTCTCAGCTGCACTTGTGATGTTCTCTAAGATAGACTATATATTAGCTGACAAAACATGTTTAAGTAAATGTAGAGGAATTGAAATCATCCCACACATACTACCTGACCATAGTGCAATGAAACTGGAAATCAGTGACAAAAGAAATCACAAAGACTACTTAAACACATGGAAATTAAACAGCACCCTTCTGAACAACCAATGAATCACAGAGGAAATTAAAGATGGAGTTAAATAGTATATATAATTAAATGATAATGGTGATACAACATACCTAAACTTATGGGATACAAAGCAGTCCTAAGAGGGAAATTTATAGCAATGAACTCACACATCAGGAGAGCAACAAGCTCAAATAAACAACCTAATGTTGAACCACAAGCTTCTAGAAAAAGAAGAACAAATCAAACCCAAAGGTCATATGATGGAGGGAATTATAAAGATAAGAGCAGAAAATAATGCAATAGTTACTAAGAAAACAATACAAAGAATCAATGAATCAAAAAGTTGGTTTTTTGAAGCAATAAAATTGATAAACCATTAGCCAATCTCATCAAAAAGAGGAAAGAAAAACACAAATTCAAGCAATTAGAAATGAAAAGGGGGAAATGACAATGGATTCCACAGAAATCCAGGAGATCCTCAATAGCTTCTATGAAAACCTGTATTCTAATAAGGTGGAAAACAAATAGGAAATGGACAGATTCCTAGACATGATCCAATTGCCAAAACCAAACCAAGAAGATATAAAAATTCTAAATAACCAGATCTCAGTCAATGAAATGGAAAATGTAATTAAAAATTTGCCAACAAAGAAAAGCCCAGGTCTTGACAGATTCACTGTTGAATTCTACATGAAATCTAGAGAAGAATTAATGCCACTAATGGTGAAACTCTTTAAAGGAATTGAAAAGGAAGCAATACTTCCAAAATAATTTCTGGAGACAAATATTATTCTGATTCCAAAACCAAACATACTCAGCCACCTTATTTTTGACCACAGAGCCAAACACGTTCACTGGAAGAAATGTAGTCTCTTTAATAAATGGGACTGGGCAAACTGGCTTTCCACATGCCAAGGACTAAAACTAGACCCATGTCTATCACCATGCACTAAAGTCAAAATTGATCCAAGATCTAAATATTAAAATATCAACACTAAATTTATTGGAAGAGAAAATAGGTAGAAATCTCAAAGATATAGATATAGGTGAAGACTTCATGAACAAAACCCAGACTGCAAAGGAAATACTATGAAGAATCAACAAATGGGATCTCACCTTATTAAAAAGCTTTTGTGCAACAAAAGAAATCACCAACAGAGTGGAAAGATAATCCACCGAGTAGGAAAAAATTATAGCCAGTTGTTCCTCAGACAAACGACTTCTATCTAGAACATATAAAGAATTGAAAATAATCAGATGCACCAAATTCAAAGACCTAATCAAAAAATCAGCATCTGAGATGAATACACACTTCTCAGATGAAGATATACAAATGGCAAATGAATACATGAAAAAACGTTCAATATCATTTGTCATTAAAGAGATGCAAATTAAAACAACACTGAGACTGTTTTCATCTCACCCCAGAAAGAATGGTTATCATCAAGAAATCAACCAATAATAAATGCTGGAGAGACTGTGGGGAAAAAAAGAACACTTCTCCACTGTTGGTGGGAGTTTAGACTGGTGCAAGTACTGTGGAAATCAGTATGGAGATTCCTCAAATTACTAGAATTATAGCCAGTTGCCCCTCAGACAAAGGACTTATATCTAGAACATATAAAGAATTGAAAAAAATCAGATGCCTCAAATTCAAAGACCCAATCATTTGATCCAGCTATTCCTCTTTAATTCCCAGAAGAATTAAAAACTTCATACTACAACGATATATGGGCAATCATGTTTATAGTAATAAAATTTGTAATAGCTAAATCTTGGAAACAACCCAAATGCCCATCAACTGAGGAATGGATGAAAAAGGTGGTTTTGTTTGTTTGTTTGTTTTAATTTTTTTTAAATGTAACACAGTACTACTCAGTCATAAAGGATAAATTGGAGACTTCTATAGGTAAATGGATATAACTCAAGATCATACTCATAAGTGAATTAAATCAGACTCGTGCAAACATCACATTGTCTCACTAGTGTGAGAAACTGAATGAGCAAATAAGATTCAAAATGTACAACAGACATCATGAATTGGGAAGAAATTGTTCAAAAGAAAAGACAAACTGTGATGGGGAAAAGGGGAAAGGAAGAAAGAGAAATAGAAAAAATATATTTATACACAAGATAGTTAAGACAGTTATACAGCTAGTTTCTCTTAGTTCATAGAAAAGAAAGGTTTGTGCTAGATACCATGCCTATATCTTGTACTCTGAATAACTAATATGAATAACTAATATAACTAATATGAAGACAACAATACGCAATGTACTAAATATCATAACTCTCCCACTAGCATTTTAAAACTGTTTTATTGTTACTTTTGTTTTATTCTCTTTACTAGAAAAGGAATTTTTTAGTATTTCCTTGTCATCAAACCAATCTTTCTTCGTGTTGTCTAAGGTTTTTGCTTCAACTTTTTAAAGAAAATCCACAGAATAGTTGTTTTTATGTTTAATAATAAAATATACTACTATTATATTTTTGTCAATTTCTATGTTCATTATCTTTGATTTTTTTCATGTTAAAGTATATTAAAATTATTTGGGGTTTTTTCCCTCCTCTCAGTATGTGGAAGATGCTACTCCGGATTTTTTTTTGGCATTTGTTATTCCTGGTGATAAATTAAGTTTTAGCTATTTGTAATTCCTCTGTAGGAATTTGTCTTCTTTCTAGTAGCTTTTATGGTGTACTTTCACATGGCAACACACTGTGATTGGAGGTTTATTGTTATTGATTCACCTTGACTCTTCGGATGCATTATCAGTATTAAGTGACTTTATAACCTGATTCCTTCTCAAGGGACTTTTTTTATACTAATGGCCGAGATTGAATAAAAGTATGTGATTTCCAGAAAGAAAAGAAAATAGAAAGTGTGATTGTGTTTTAATTATTATGTACATGACCAAAAAAAGCAATGTTTTTAAAGATGCAAGTTGTCCATAGATTGCGCATGTGAGGCTAAGTGCTTTCGTACCAAAAAGACATAGCAAAAAGGAAATCTTGAAGTGGTGATTTTTAAATTTAGCATCATTAAATGGTGCACCATAGACAAAGGACAGTTTTTCAGACTTGAAGAACGCATTGTTCCTCTCAGAACAATATTCAGCTGGGTTTTGGTAACACTAAAAACACTCAGCGTGCTGGTGGAGAATGTTTGCTCAGCTGGTCGCCTTACTGTGCTTAGAGACGGCAGAGAGTGCAGTAAAGTGCATGGAGAGGAGTGTGCAGAGGAAGGAAGTCTGGAGACTCCTGAGCAATGCCACCCTGCCTGCGTTCCTGACCTTCCACAAGGGAGTGTGATGCTAGCCCTCACGAAAGTCAAGCAGAATGAAAGTGTGGCTTCTTTTCCTTTCCTGGAGAGGAGAAAATGTTAGTACTTCTAGACGAGGGAAGAGGCAGCATTCTATTTTAAAAAGCTGAGGGTCTAGGTTTTGTAGTGTGATTGTTAGAACGATTTGTGAATATTGGAAACTTAATAAGCACTTATTCTCACTACATTCTGAATGTGTGAAGTTAAGAGGTTGTATTTAATTATTCTGTTCAGTTTTTAATTTGTTACTCATCTCTTTTACTTTGTTTTCTCATTCCTACAACTGATCTTTTTACTCATGTTGAACAGTTTCTATGAAGAATACCAGTGTGCTCAACAGTAAGTTAGAAACATGCTCAAATATAAATACATAAATCAAACAAATATCAAGGTCCATTTCCCTCATTCGAATCTTTTTAGATACCCCAAAGGAGACTAAATTTTTGTGAACAATGAGCTTATTTGCTCATTCTGTGACAGTGAGGACAATAGAGTCTCCTTACAGAGTTGTTAGATTTGAATAGACCCACACTACTCAGACTTTGGTTGTGTAGCTGATGTTTGGTTGTGTAGTGATGGGCAGAAGTAATATGCAGATAGATGAGCCCAGCAAGTTCAGCACTAGATGTAAATTACACAATATGAGTGTACAGATCTGGACCTAAATTCTTCATCTCTGAGTTTTCCAAGCAATAAAACAGGGAAAGGGGAAGGACCCTTAATTCTGCTGCCTTACACAAGTTGAATGTTCTTTGGTTTCAAATTTTCTTCCTAACATAAAAAATTGCTCACTGAATAACAGAACAGAACTTCTCATACTTTGTATCCCCTCAAATCACTTGAGAATTTGTGAAAAGATTCTGAATGGGCAGGTCTGAGTCTTGCTTTCTGGATCCAAATTTTTGTATTTCTAGAGGCTTCTAGGTAGATTTGGTGGTGCTCATCCATGAGCACTTTAGTAGCAATAATTTAGACTAGAAAGTCTTACTATCTACATGCCAGATGCTCCAAAGGGAGGAATGTGCTAAGCTGGAAAAGGGCTGTAATCTGCAAGGGGATGTAAGCTGAGGGACGTCCCTTTGACAAAACTTTAAGATCCAAGTTCAAACTGAAGAGCAAATACATGTACAGCAGGTAGGGAGATCACAAAGGAACTGTGCGGGTTAGAGGGGGAATCAACTTGATGGACTTTCGGTCAGCCTAGGGGACTGACGCAGCACATGGCTGAATGTGTCTGCAAGGCTAGTGGAGATGTGGCTTTGGGTCTTTGGTCTCTTGCCTCATCCTTTCTGGTGCTGCCCCCTGCTCTGCTTCCTGGCCTTCATGAACCAAGCAGGTTTGCTCCACCACACCCTTCCACCATGAGGTTTCTGCTTGCAGACAGCAGAGCATGGTCTAAACCCTCCAAGAATGTGAGCCAAACCAAACCTCTTCTTTAAATAGTGGGTGCTGAGTTGTGACCAGCAATGGGGACATGACTAATACAGGGACACACCTAAGGCAACAGAAAAGTGCTCAGTGTTTAAGAAATGGCTGTATGTGTGGTAGTAGTAAAAACAGTAGAAGCAAAGGACAATTTTGCTGTTAATGGTAGCTTGTAGAAGTGCTTATCCTATGTGAACTGGATTAAGAAAACGCAAGAGTAGTTTTACAGTCAACCAGTTAAGAATAAGACTGACATCTGAAAAGGAAAGAATTAACTTTAAAAATGCTGCATAAAGAGAAGATAAACTCTTGGATATGGAATTTGTTTCCAGTCACTGATATGTGAAGTTTAGCATTCCTTTGGGGTAAGGACTGAAGATTAAAAACAAGTACACCTGTGTCAAACGGTGTAATTTGTTATTTCTGTTCTTGAGTTGTTTAGTAAATGCATGTTCAGATGATTCATGATTTTGTTTCGGGACATCTCAAATAATTCCTTTTATTATTTCTTTACTCCCAGTGTAAAAAAAGTCCCTCGTAGTGTATTGTAAAGCAGATATCATCATAGGAAATGATTCGCAAATATTTATCACAAACCTGTGACTGGATAGAGACAGCTCTTCACAGAATTAACAGGGTCATCAGGTAAATCTAAATTGTGAATGTCTTGGTTTATGTTTGATCAGAAAGTAATGCTTATTCACATATTAATACATGCCAAATAGAGATGTTCAAGTAGAAATAATGTTTACTTAGTTCTCATTAGTATGTGAGGACACATGGGATTGCATTAATAATGATACACATATTTTTATTTTTTTAATCACATGCAAATCTCCTGGAAATATCATCTACTAAAGTTGAGTGCTTCCCAAGGAATAGGCATGTGTGTTCACAACACTCATTATAGAGAATTCCAAATGCTTTTGTCTTTTCTCGCTCTCTCCACTGAGGGCTCTAGTGCTCTCCTGCTCTTCTCCTGGGGCTCTCACCTGGATGAGGTTATGAAGCTGTTTGGAAGAGGAGAGTCCTTCCCTGCCTGTATCTGCTAACAGCCAGGACAACAAAGCAGACTACTCATCGGCCAGCTTTCTCTCGAGAAATCTTGGTTCATTTCTGCTTTCAGTCGCATGTCATTGGGGTTGGCCTGGGTAAAAAGCACTGAAGGTAACATTTTGCTGGTTTTCACATCCCTTATTCTCTTTGAGTACTGGCTGCTGTGGCAGAACAGCCCTGTTCCAATCAAGTGATTTGACTCTGTCTTGGCTGAATCTTACTATACATACACAGTATCGACACAACCTGGTCCCCTCCTAGTTTTAGGAACAGACAAGCATTTTAAAGATGAATATTGAGCTTTCCTATTTTTATTATTTTTCCTATTCTGAAATCTCTTCACAATTAGATTCATTCAACCATTTAATGAAAAACATGTTGAGTAAAAGGAGCTAGCAACAGTTAATTTTTTATGTCCTTATTTTTTTCATTTGTTAATTTACCAATTTTACTAGCACTGTCAACATTCACAAAAGTAGTTTTTATTTTGTTATAATTGATGATTTGTGTTCGTTGTTATTTTTCAATTGTGTAAGAAGCCAAAAACAGAATGTAAGTAATACCACATTTTATCAGATACAATCCTAAACCATTTTTTGAGTCAATAATATCCTAGAAGAGTCTTTGTTTGGTCTGTTCTACTTGTAATGCTTGCAATTAAAAGAGAAATGAATGAAATGGCCCACAACTCTTTGGCTTCTGGATATACATTTTGACAGAAATTATTTGTGGAAGTACACAAGAGCACTGAAGGAAACAATCCTTTATCAGAAATTATATGGGTAATAGTGCACAGATGTGATGATCACTCATGCTTTGCAGAATGTTTTTCCCAAACAGGCTTAACCTCCTACAGGTTTTGGATTTGAGTCTGACAGTCCATTTACACTTAGTTATCTGACGGATTAGCTGCCTTAAAGCAAAACCTGCCTGCTAACCACATTTCTTTAAAATACTTTCTACTTCTCAGTTAATGTAATGTAAAGGGAACCAAGGTGGGGGCCACTGTTTGTATATGCACATGTGTGTACATGTGTGAATGTGTGTACATATGCATGAGTATGTCCTTTTTATCCAGTTTCACGATTTTAATATTGGAAAAAATCTCCTTTTGTAATGTAACCTATATGAAATATGACCTTTTAAGATCTAAATGGGTGGGATATGGGATTTAAAAAGTTGAGAAAATTGTCTAACAGTTAATCCAATTTATAACTTAACTATAAACTCCAAATTAAATGGTTTGACTTATTATCAACATAGAAGCATTACAAATATAATATGTTCTATGTAGAGTACATTATAATTATTTAATTTTGAGAGGTTCTATTTTGAATATTCTAGTTGATGTGTGATAGCCTAATGATTTTTAACTTGACACAGTTCTGAAAGATATACAATCTAACGTTGAATAAATATTTACTTGCAAAATACTGCAAATAATTAAAACCACAATTTTGAAGATGCTGCTATAGAACAGGTAGCATCTTGTTGCTAAAAGAATGTATAGTTCTGGTCAGGAGAGTACTGAGGAAGTACGTTAGTGCACTTTCCTGTCTCAACATTTACAATTTAAAGGAGAAAATATTTGGCTCATAGTTTCCAGCAGGTTTAGTTCATGGTTGGCTGGCTGCAAGGCAAAAACAGCATGATGGAAGGGTAAGGTGGAGAACCATTATCCAACCCATGGAATCCAGGAAGCACAAAGCTCATGGAGGAGTGAGAGACAAGACTATGCCCTTCCAGGTAACACCCCCTCCCCACTGGCCCACCGTTTCCATCCAGGACCCATTTTCTAAAAGCACACAAACTACTAAAGTCATCAATAAATGAGTTTATCTGTCCAATCATCTTCCAAACATGAGACCTTAGGAGACATTTGAGATGTAAACTACAACAAAGAGTATTACATAACAATGACTTGTCTATTTATCTCAGAGGCTAAGAATCAGGAAGTGTGAACATCAGTATTTCATGACCTTGACATTCCTTACAGCAAGAAGAGTTACTTTTGAGAAGTCATAGCTGCTGCCAACTTCCTGGTTTCTTATTCAAACAAGGAATGTTTAGTCATCTTCAAAATAGTCTGATGCAGTGAAAGAAAATTTTCCCATAGTCAGCAAATGCTTCTTCCCAGATCACCTATTTTTGTAGTTGCTGATGTGAGACTTCATGGTTATTTCTCTAAAAATGAAAGGGCTTATAGTTTTTTATGCTGGCCTATGAAAATGACTATCAAAAGAACTTCACCCATGTATCTCATGATCTTATTCTTCTGTGGAACCTAAAATCGATCTCATGGTAAATGAGAGTAGAGACTTGAGAGAATAGTCGTAAGGGAAGGGTGAGGGAAGATGAACAATAGATCTTAAGTTACAGTTAAATAAGAAGAAATTCTGATGTGCTCTTATACAGTAAAGTGACTACAGATAACAGTAATGTACTGTGTATTTGAAAGAGCCAGAAAGTGGGATTTTTAATGTTTTCAATATAAGTGGTAACAGAGGAGATGGATGTATGTTTAACCTTATTTAACATTGCACAATGTGTGCATGTATTGAAACCTCATGTAGTATCCTATCAGTATGTACAATTTTATGTATCAGCTTAAAAATTAGATAAGGGAAATCAGAAAAGGAACTTCCCAGTATCTTTGATTGTTGAGTCATTATTAAAATTTGGCCTTTCCAAGAAAAAAATGCATGAATGGAGATATATCTTCTTAGGATAGTCATCTTTCACAAGAATATATCTACTTTAGGAACAGAAGAGTTGACAAACTGGGATACATTAATAATCCATGGAGACATTTTGTTTACTATCAGAGAGACAAGAGCTATAGTATAGACTGCTTAATTCTGTATAGCTTTGTCATCGGTGATAAGTAATATATCTTATAGCATATTAATTTCCCTATGCAACTTTTGTACTTATCCCAGCAGATTGTATTTTGCAAAGATGGGTCCAAAAATACCTCCTGTTCTTTTCCCACATATTCTTCTAAAATTTTGCTGTGCCTTTGTTAAGAGCTAGAGTTTATATACCATTCTTTTGCAACTTGTTGGGCTTTTGTAGTTGTTTTGAGCAACAGACTGTGGTAGAAATCATGACCCACGACTTTTAAAGTTAGTAAAAAGAAACAGGTCATACACTTCATAGCATTCTCTTGAGGTGCTTGGGCTTAGAACTCACCTACCATGCTCTGAGGAAGACCAAGAACTTGGGAAGAAGTCTCCTTGGAGAAGAACAAAAGCTTCTGGTCTTGGCCCCTGGCCTAACTTTCATACAGTAGCACCAAATTACCAAACACACGGGTCAATTATCTTGAATGTGAATCCTCCAGCTGGCAATCAAGGCACTGCAGGTGATACCTTGTGGATTTGAGACAAGATGTCCCTAAGCCCTACCCAAATTACAGATTCATGGACAATCACTATTTAAATCACTAAGTTTGGAGGTGAGTTTATGTATATATCCATAGGTATCCATTACACATTTTGTACCCAGAAGCGAGATGCTGCTATAACAAAAACCTATGTATGTCTTTGGGATGAGGCAGTGGGAAGAAGCTGAAATGGCATTGAGGAGACTTCTTATTGAAAGTCCAAAGTCTCAGGTAGAGTACTGGGGAAAGCTTACAGGGCTTTGAGGAGGATTTTGATGCAGGCTTAAGGAGAAATGGGAACAAGGGAAGCCGAAGGAAAGGAAACCTTTGTTAGGTACGGTACAGCACCTGCCAACGTAAATGTCTGCAGTAATACAGTGAAAAGGAAATGTACCTGTTATGCTCAGTGATCTAGTGAAGAAGATTTCCAGGTGGGACATTCAAAGTACCACGTGAGTTTTTTCTCATTGCTTATAATAAAATGTGAGGCAAGACATCAGCTAAACATGAACTTTAAGTGTAAAAGAGCCAGAGCATGCCAGATTTGAAATAAGACTGTTTCTTATACACAGATTCTCTAAAAACAGTGACTAAATTAATAAGTAAAAAATAAAATCCAGGGTTGTCTATAAGATCCTTTGTTAATACCTCAGAAGGATTCAAGAGAGTGGCTCATAAAACATTTCAAACAGAGTAGTTTTTTAAAGGACTTTAAGTCAGTCCATTCGCATCTTTTCTGTTGAATAATAGGGTTTCCAAAATTCTTAAGGGTACTCTCCATTCATATCTTAAAACAGGCAAGTAGAAAGGGCTCATTTTGAAAAACTGTGCAAATTTGGTGTTTGCCTAGTGGAGTTGATTATCAATTGATTCATAAGAAATATATAAGGATTTTAAAAAATTTATCAACTTAAATTGAATGCCAATGAAATAATATAAAATGGAGTGATTTTAAGATCCCCAAACAAAGAAGTAAAAAGTCCATTTTTAACTCACAGTTTTTGTGGTGCATCAGATTATTTAGTGCCTTTTTTGGGAAAGGTATTCTACATATGTCTTAAATGTTCATGTTTCAGTTTCCAAAGGGAATATCTTATTTCTAATACTACTGATATTTGAGAAACAAGATGTTTTTTACAACCCATTATGTTAGTAGTTTTCAAAAGCTTTGAGTAAGCTGTCACTCCGACTTTCACATTGAAAGTCACTGTAATTCTTTTCCTCTGATAATGTCATTCTTTCCCACCAACTAACTGTGATCTGTATTCCTCCAACAGTTAATTCTGACCTTTTAGCTATTTTTTGTTTTATTCTGTATTTTTACAAACATATTGATGAGAATTACACATAAACACAAACACATGCTGCTTTTGTCAGAGATCAGAAAAATACTGTACTTATTTACCACAAAACTCTTCTTAATGTTCATGGGAATTATGCTGCTTTACTAAATATGGTGCGGCTGAAGTGTTTCTTAAGTATGTGGAGCCATAAATCTTAGGACAAGGAGATGATCGTGTTAACCGCTTATATGAGGAACAGTTCATGGTTCAAAGGAAATAAAGTAAGAAGCGAGTATTTTATCAATGTGGTTAGTAGAAACAGTAAACATTGGTAGAGCCCAATTTGAATAGAGGATTATTCTGTGTATTTTCTAAGGTCATGCCAACGATGTGGTGTTCGAGCAGGTGAAGTGAAGTCTAAATATATCTGCAATACTTCCCTCTGCATTTGGCGTTTGGAGACTGGAAGCTGTTGTTGCAGCAGGTACATATTTGGGATTGTCTCAAACCTAGGGAAAATACGTCTTTCTCCTTGCAGTGAACATTTGCAGTGTCAAAGTAACTCACCAAGTACCAGCTGAGCTGCATTCCTTGTAAAGCAATCTTAATATGGAAAGCCCAAAAGATGTTAGCCTTCATGATAATTTCCAGAGTGAAATGTTCACAGGATGAAATGGAAAAACATCAGCAGCTCATCTTTTTCTCTGTCATCCTTGTTTATGAAAACCTAAAAAATGTGAATGAGCTTTTGCTGTTTGTGTTTCCCTAAGCTTCATAGGGACATATATGGAATTCATCACAGTGGTTTGCAACTCTATGATAGAGTTCTGTGCAAGTGGATTTCTGTTGTTTGAAAAACCAGTCACTTCCACTGGATTCAAAGGTACTAACTTGCAAAGAAACAAATCAAATTTATTCAAATCATTTACTCAAAATCTAATATAGCATGATGATGTAAAATTTACCTTTCAGTTGTCATTTATTGAGTCAATTTTGTATAGTTTAACTGAGTGAATGTCAGTCACATCTCTATCCCTGAGGCAAGAATTTTCTCATATTATT
>RJWT010023034.1:0-16959 GCA_004365215.1 Cuniculus paca | reverse complement strand
AGAAAAAGAAAGAAATATTACAGAACATTACATAAAGACAGTAAAACTGTACTTGATTTCCATGGAGAAAATTACAGTCAAAGAAGTACTTAGGAAAGCCCAGTAGTGATTCAGGTCTCAGTATCTCCTACTACTATTGGTGTCATACTAACAAAAATTTGATGCTTCTATTTGGGGGACAGTGAATTTTACAGAAGTCTGTTTGGAAAAAATTTTATAGAGGGCTGTTTAGAAAAAAATTGGGAAAATTATAGTGCACTTTCAGATGCATATGCTGCATGATTCAGAAATAAGACTCTTTTACCTTATAAAAGTGTCTGTTAACACATATAAAATATAAAGAAATGTCTATAAAATTTGTGCCACAAAATTACTTATAATACAAATAGTTTGGTACCAACTTGAGCATTCCTTTTAAAAAATTATGAATATGGCACACTCCTGCATTTGAATGGCACACAGCTGCTAGTTTAGGGGAAAATACCCCTGTATTAAAAGTTTTCAAAAGTATAAAATATTGACAACAAATTTAGCATAATAATTATCTCACTGTTGGGGAAGAATCATGAGACAAAAGAGAATATAATGGCATAGCCCCTTTTAAATATTTAATTGGTAATAATAATTGAGTCACATATTAAACTCATGGTACCCACTTATATAGTGATTAAATAAGAAAAATAACAGCCTTTCATAAGCCTTAAAAAGAGAAAGGCAGAAAATAAATCAATTTAATTATTTCAGAAAAATTTAGTATATGATTAACAGATGAGGAAACCCATAGAAAGTAAAAATAAAAACCATGGAAAGAAACAAAGAATAGAAACAAAACAAGTGAAATTCAACACCAGCAAAACCAAGAATTTGTTATTAGAAAATACTAAAAACATGAAACTTTTTATAAGTAATTCCAAAAATAGACTATATCACTTAAAAACATACTTGGAACAAAAATCGAAATCATCATATGAAAATGTTTAAATAATGTAATTTATTATATAAAATATAAATTTTGAAACAATAAAATGTTACAAATAGAAGACAGATTATAAAAGACTCAAGAATAAATAGATTAATAAAAATGAATTTCTGAAACAGGCATTCTAACAATGAAGTAAAGAACCTTATTCTGAGTGAAAAGGAAGACAAGGGGAAAATTCCACCTTTTATGTAGTTTTGCTTATATGATAGTCTCAGGAAATAAAGGAATTAGTCCCACAGAAGATATTAGTGGTTGGTTAGCACTGAGCATGTGAATGAATATTGACTTCAAAGGAGCACAAGAGATCATTCTGACATGACAGAAGTATTCTAAAATTGAAATGTAATGATGGCTGTACAATTCTTTAAATTTGTTGAACTGCACATTATGGTTTATAAATTATACCTCACGAGACTCGATTAGACTGATAATCATTAAAGTCAGTAAACTGCATATTAAAAAATCAAAGCTTTATTCCTGCCCAGCTTATAATAAACTCTGGGAGGAAAAAGGACTACAAGATTTTATGAGTGAACTTTTATGTAAACCCTACATAGAAAATTCATGCTATGAATTATTAAATCATAAATTATGATTCTTTTACTAATCATTTTTAAAAACAGACAAAGCCTATGGATTTTAACAAGCATACACTATACTCTGATAGTAAAACTGACCAACAGCATTTCAAGAAAAATAATCTCACATCTGAATGTACATGAAAACATTCTATATGAGTATGAAGTCTCAGCATGTTAAATTTCTTCACTGTGTTCATAAAGGATTATAATAAAGTGGGATTTACCCCCAAAATGAACTTATGTTTAAGGCCCAGAAACTAATTTTATCCATTTAATAGATACTGCAATAAAAATTGTCTCAAAAATGCTGCAAAGGTATTGTAAAAGCAACAGCCACATAGGAAAAATGATTGTTTTTTTTTGAGACAAGGTCTCACCATGCAGCTCGGGCTGGCCTCGAACTCACAGTGATCTTCCTGCTTTCACATCCAAAGTGCTGGCATTACAGGCAGTCACCACCACACCTAGCCAAAAATGAAACTTTTACTATGCTGTACACAAACGAAAGTATTATATGTAACATATTTACATATGTGTATTAGATGATATATATTAATTACATATATAGTTATTTATCACATTTAATATATATTTAACTTTCATGACCATTGTCACTTGGGAAAAAGCCAGAGTTTGCACGGTGCCAGATCTGGTGAATAAGGTGGATGAGGACACACCGTAAGGTTTCATAAGCCCACCTTCCTGTTGGATGGTACTTGTCAATGGCATTTGCTGCATTTTTGATACCATCTCCTAA
Organism: Cuniculus paca; assembly: GCA_004365215.1. Classification (NCBI taxonomy): domain Eukaryota; kingdom Metazoa; phylum Chordata; class Mammalia; order Rodentia; family Cuniculidae; genus Cuniculus; species Cuniculus paca. Next base: position 14,639 of record RJWT010023034.1, on the reverse strand, counting down.
AGACACTCTTGAAAAAGAATTTACAGAAGCAGTTCAGAAAGTAGTAAGGATGATGGATTAGTATGTTCAAAGTAAGAGAGAGTATTTCGAAGGAGATTAATGGCAATGTCTTTCACTTTTATATTTATAATTTAAACATTCACCGTATTTGTTGATCACACCTCCTGTAAAAAACCGTGAGGATATAAATGACAGAGAGCAAACAGACTTTCAGAAAGTGAGAGAGTAGTTGTTTCTACATAGGAATGAAAGAAATGACTCAAGAAGAAAATAAAGAAACTCCAATTCTATGCACAATGCTTACGTATTTTGTTCAGAATATTATATTGGACTATTCTTACATTTGTTAATTTTTGGAAGTACCTGTGCAAGTCATTATTCTATTGTCTTTTCTGTACTTCTATACTTTCCAGAATTCAAGACAATTTTTAAAGAAAATAAGGATAGCTAATTATGGTTATAAGGAGAGATATACTTATGTGAACTATACCTAAGTTACCTCATTTGCATAAATCATGTGCACTCTTCAAATATAAGAATGCTGATCATCTGAGTAATTCAACAAAAGAACTGATGTGGAACTTACATTTCAAATCCTTCAATGAATTGTCTGCCTTATTTACTTACTATCAATGTAAGCTCATATCTATGTGATTGAGGTTTTATTAAGTGAAATTTCTCATTAGGAAATCTTTTATTCTTTCTGTTAATTTGATGTTAATAATTATTTTTTAATTTATTTTGAAAGTCTGTAAATAATTTTTGAAAGTGAGCAAATAATTTTTACTGTAGGGAGAGAGAGAAAAGAGAAATGCATATAGGTAGGGAATCTGCATTTTGAGCACCCCAAGTGGTCCTTGAGGTGGCTCGCAGGTCAGTCTGTTTCTGTGAGGTAGTGATGAGCAGGGAGGAAGGAGTAGCTCTTCCTTTTGCTGGTCACTTCCTAAACCACCAGGCTATTTATAGACATGTCAGCTTTAACTCTCACTTCAGCCAGAAATTCAGAGCCAAGCTGGATTCACTTCTTAGGGCAGTAATAGCAAAGTATCAGAAACTGGGTGACTTTACAAAAGCAGAAATTTAGTCTCTGACCATTCTGGAGCCTGAAAGTCCACAACCAAAGCGTTGGCTAAGTCATGCTCCCTCCTAAGTATCTAAGGGATGATCTTTTCATGCCTTTTCCAGCCTCTAGTGGCTCTAGTGATTTTTTTCACTTGTGACAAGAAGGCATCCACTTCTGCTTCAGTCCTTGCATGGCATCTTCCTTGCTGTCTTTGTTTCTGTGCCCCCCTGCTCCTGCTCCTGCGAGGACACCAGGCACAGTGATTAAGAGCCCACCCTCATTGAGTATGACCTCATCTTAGCTAATTACTGCAATGAACTCATTTCCAAATAAGGTCATATTGAGAGGTTCCTCCTAGAAGGACATGAATTTTGGGAGGGGCATGACTCAACCCAGTATATAGGAATTAAACTACTTAATTAGGTACTATCTTGAAATGTTAAATGCTTCATAGTAAATGGAAAAGAATATTCTCCCTCTCAAAATTTTATTTCCCTTTAGTAAGTAGGCAGTATCTTTAATCCCTGTGGTAATTCTTTTTTAAGTTGTTTCCCCCTGTCTGTCAGAGGACACGGCCATCATTCACTTTAGAATTACCTCATTGCAGTCTCTGCAAGATTTGGCATGTCCTCAGAAACCAGAGATTGCTTCAATACTATGTCTCTGTGTGCATGCGGGTTGAGGGAACAGAATGAAAATCCTCTGGGAAATCAACACTTCCTTATACTTTGGTTGCCAAAGAAAGGACTTTTGCAATGGGGTGAATAAAGTGACCTGCAAACGACTGAGGAATAAATCTTCCTAACCTCTTTAAACCATGCAAGACTGATAAGCATTCTTCATTAGATTTCACAGAATAAAAAGCAAAGTGGAATCATAAACAAAAAACTAATTTTGTTTTCAGAACAGACAAGGGAGACACTTGAAATTCCAGGTAACAATTTTATTTCCTGAGCGCCCAAAGACTATAATAATAATGGATAGTGCCAGTCCCAGAGATCTAGTTCTCCATGACAGTATTTTCAGGGTGTAGAGAGGCGTCATGTTTAAGAACATCAGTAAAAATTACAAACCAGGCTGTCCTTGACCATGTCTCCTCTTCACACATGCTCACACGCTTCATTCCTTTCATACAACAAAGTTGAAGTGTCATTTACACAGAAAGTCCTTCAACTTGTGTTTAAATTTCTGTAAGTCACATTCAAACCTCTGTTCTCAAGGATCACATCTCCTGTGTAAGCATCCTTGGAATCTGCAGGCCCCAGCCACCTGACTTAGTTGTGCTATGCATCCAGCATCTCTATAATCTATTAAACTACAAACATCTAAAAAACTGCTGTAAAAACTTGCTTTTAAAAGGCAAAACAACAGCAACAACAACAACCACAAAAGACTGATAGATACTCTCATTTATTGAGATGGTGTCTTTTCCTGCATATTTCTGATCCTTTTTCTTCTGTTTCCTTTAAAGGGCAGATGAGGCCCTACTAAGCATTGATGGAGGAAGTGGCTATGCTCTTGTACATTGTTCTTAATAATTTATAGACTCAGTGTCTTCACATAACGCTGTCTGAGCAGTCAAAGAAATGTACCCATGAGATGGTTTAATAATCCTGAGTCCTACTAGTCTAGCCTTAAAAACAAGAATTTTCTATGTATGAAGTCTTAGTCACTTTCTTTGCCCCTGGAACACAATACCCAACACCTGCAACTTCAAGGAAGAAAGGTTTATTTTGGGTTACAGTTTCAGGGTTTCAGTCATGCATGGTGGTTGGCTCTGAGGCAGAAAGGGCATGGTAGAAAAGCCCATTGGAAGAAAGCTGCGCACCTCATGGCAGCCAGGAATCAGAAAAAGAAGGGAGGAGACTGAGAGGGAAAGTACCCTTCCAGGCCACACCCCCAGTGACCAGACCCAACCTCCTAACAGCAAGTTGACTTTATGCCACATAACCCAGTCATCTTCCATGCACAGGAGAGTTTGGGGTCCTTTTTAGGTCCAAACCATAATATATGGCTAGGAGAAGACATCTTGAAACGTGAATAATTTTATTAACCTCACAGCAATAATTGAAGCCTTATCGAAAATAAGAATAGTTGGATATGGCTGATGTTAATTCACTATGCTGTGAAAAGTAAAAGTTAAACAGAAAATAGTTGCTAAGCAGATGACAGTTCCCTACTACTTTAGATATGTGTTCTATAAAACAGTCTGGTATTTCTAGCTTTCCACTTATAGCATGTTAAATTAATGAATATAAGATTGAAGATTGACACATTTAAAGAACATCATTACATGTCAAGCAATATTCGTATTTAAGTTTCTCTGAGGTAGTGGTTTTCTACCATTGCTATGTTTTATACTCATCTGGAAAATTTTTTGAAGTGTTTAGATGGCCCTGTCAATGAATGAAGAAACACTGTGACATAACAAGACTATAGAATTCTGCTCAGTATTCCCAATACAGTACAAAGAAATGTAGTACCGATACAACCTGATAAATCTCAAAGATGTCATGCTAACTTGGCTCTGCATGTGTGTTCTTCAGACCTTGTTACCATCCTGGACACCAATCTCTGATTTTGCCATGTTTTCTCTGCCAATAACTTCTTTCTTTATCTTCCATTTTCTAAATATTGGAGAAACTCCTGTGTGTGCTCCAACACTCAATTGAAACATAATTTCTTCTTTGAATTTCTTCCCATGTCCTGTGAAAGTCCATTACTTTCTCCTTTCTGCCATGGCTAGTTCTAATATTAAACTCTTTTCCAGCATGCATCCGGAGTAGTATACCATTATTGATAGATATTTCAGACCTCTCTAACTTGTAGATCCTTATGAGAAACTATTCTGTTATTCTCACACTTAGCCCACTGCGTACCGTGTCATTGACTCTTAGCAAGTGTTTATCTAAATTAAGCAGCCAGCACTTATCCAGCAAATGAGTTTCCTGCTAATGGAACATGAATGTGTGGTCGAATGACCATCCTGATCAGCTATATTCAGATGGGAAGCTTGGTGGATTTGGAGTGTTCTAACCTTTCCAACAATCCTTGAGAACCCACTCAGATGAGTCATGCCCATGCCCACACAGTGAGCCTTCCTTTCCATCTGCTCTGTTCTCTTTGCTTGACAGTTACCCTCAGTCTCTCCTTTGTGAAATTAAACTGTCTCGAACCCACTGGGGAGAAGGTTTCTTCCAGCTGACTGATTTCAAAACTGCAATGTTTACTTTCAGGCTTCGTGTTGAGTATATAAATCCAGGTGTTTACAAACCAGTTCCTTCTGCAATTTCTGTTTTTCCTAAGTAGATTTCCTGAAACAGCTGGTGCCACATTTGTAAACAAAATCAAAATATTTGCTTAAATTATTCAAGAGTTTTGCATCCACTGGACCAAATGATGTTTATTTTAAAACTGTGAATGATGTCATCAAGATTATATTGCCTGAGAAATATAAAACAACTGAAACAAGTTATTTTAAAAATTAACTATTAGGATGTATATAACTATAATTAATGGAATAGCTATTGGGATAATAGTTGCATAAAGCTGAAAAATACATACTTTATTTCATACTAATTTTGTATTAGCACATTCAAACCAAGAAAATATACTGTGTACTTTGGGAGTTTGCAAAAGCAAGCAAGCACTCCTTTGAGAGTCAAGGTATAAACTGATATATTATTAAGCCATAAATTATTTGGTATGTTCTCTAATAAATTGATTGTAATATCATGTGATCATGGCTAATTTTTTAAAAATGCAATAATCAAAGTCTCTTTTTAAGAAATTATTTTTAGTTTAAGGTTTGGGTTGCTGCCAAAGACCCAAGGAAAGACTATGTGCAGGCAGGGGGTGGACATGAGGGAGCTTTTCTTGGCCATTATCTGAACCCAGCATACCATTAACTCTCTGAGGCACCCACAGTACTACAGTCCAGAATTAGAGTGTCCAGATATGTGTGTTAGACAGTCACATCATTCTATGGAAAATTGTACCTGGGAAAAATGCTCTGAAGGAAAGTTATACAATGAGATGAAAATCTGTGCTGGGAGGAGTTGAAGTAATCTGGAAATCTAAATGAGGAGAGCAGATAAAGGGACAAGTATGTACAAAGAATAGCAGACTTGAAGGTTACAGTTAAACTAAAGGAAGTTACTGATGTGAGATAGAGCTGCAGAGGCACAATAGGGGGCTGTAGGATATGCCAGAAATTTTAGTTTTTGTGTCAAAAGTCATGGGAAGCCCATGCCTTTTAGCAGGAGAATAAGATGATCGGCTAATAAGATCAGCAGAGTCTGTCTAGCAGCAGAGGCAGACAAAGGTTGACAGAAAGAGATCTCTTTATCACTTTTTCCTCTCAAAGCCTCTGGATTCAATGTAGTGTCCATGGATAATGTGCCATGGGTCAACCTTGGAATGTGTGATTGTATGTGTAATATCAATAGGATATTTCCTTTCTGAAGATTTAGAAGTTATCCACACCCATCTGTCAGTGGTGGAAAATATCCACATCTACAATATAAATGAACTCCAGGGACAGTAGGTCCAAGGCTTAGTAAGGTCACACAGCTGTTAAGCCAAAGTCTATATCCTATAGGTCATGGCTAGAGCATAAATATCAAAAACAACCCTGGGTGTTCCTTAGTTAGCCTTGTGGAGTCTGGCAGCAGTGCAGAAGGTTAGGCCAGCCAGGTTCAAGAAGTATCTGTGTGTGTAAAGGAATGTATAGAAATGGAAGCCAGAGAAGCACTTGATTAGCCTTTGTAAATTCTGGTTGTGGTAGTTAATATCTCTGTGACTGTGTGTTTGTGCTGCTTACTAATCAAAAGCACCTGAGTAGGAGGAACGCAGAAGTCATCCTTTAATTGAAAACAGTTTAGGAATCAAACACTAGAGTTGATCCACTCCCACCCTCCCTAACGAACTATGTGAAGCTTTCTCAGCACATGGAATGAAGAATGGAAACATGATAACATTCTGCTGAGCTAACGTCAAATATCATGCTGGGCAGGAAGGATGAAACTCATCCTTTCCTCTGGATTGCACAGATGTGAAATCTGTCTGGGATTGATTACCAAAAGTGCTGATCATTTCAACCTAAGAAATCTTACCATACCCTGAGTTTTGAGATGTTAATGTTCAAACTGTTATTCACAAGGTAACTGCTAGATTTATCTAGTGAGCACCTTCATTCCGTCTACACCTCATTTACGGTGCAATAGAAGCCACATTCTATTTCAGAGACTCAAAGACAAATGACACACAGGTCTTGCACTTAAGGAGCTTCCAAACTAAAGATAAAGGGTGGTAAGGAAGAAAGAAATTTTGAATGAAACCATAGTTTATATTGAGTAAGGCACAAAATAGGAAATTGTACTCTCCAGCTGAATGTGTTGGTTTCCATCTTCTTTTGTTCTCATTATCTCTGTGTTCCCTTGGGTAAGTGAGCATATTTTAGGTGGTCATTCATGCACTTCATCAACGCTCAGCTTTGGAGAACTGCTGGGGAGGTCAGTGTGCATTGTTCTTGGAAAGCCCAAAGTACTGTCCCAGTTATTCCTCAAATTTCCCCATCCACTGTGACTTTCCCTTACAAATCCACAAATGGCCTGCATTGCTAGAAAATAAAGTAAAATCATGCCAAAAGAGTAAATTCATATTACAGGTCCATCAGCCAGTGAAGAAGGTTCCTACTTTCTAATTTAACTACTTTCTCATGTAATTGTAAATGCATATTGTATCTTTGTTGTTCATCACTAAACATAAAAGACAAGGCAGATGGAATGCTAGTCACATAGATTAGTGTGGGAGACAATATGATTGACTCTCCTTGAATGCAGAACAAATGCTGTGACTTTGATTATATTGAGACTGAGACTTATTTCCATATACTGATATGTACAGAGCTGACTATGATATTTCCATCTCTCTTCAATTGGCTCTAAGCATTGCAAATAAGGCCAGCCAGGTACTGGTATGTAATCTCTAAAGCCATCAGACAGTCTCCTGTTTCCTCACATAGTGCTCTCTGTAAAAGACATGAGCACAGTAGGGTGGTAGAGCTAGTCAGCTCCAGGAATGTCAGCTGGGTGTGAGCCTGGAGATAAAAAGGCTATGAGTCCCCAGGGCACAAAAGTTTACATATCAGAAACTGAAGCAACAGCCTCCAAAAACAATTCAGTTGCTACCTTCATTGGATTATGCAGATTGATCCTTCTGCATGTCATTCTCCCTGCATTTTACAAGATGTTTTTCTCACCACCTGGCCAGCCAGCTCAAGTTACTCACATAGTTCCCACAATCCTTACTGTCACTCATCCTTGAGCCATCCCCTTCTTCATAAGATAATAAATTCTGGAAGCGGCCTTCCTTGGTCAGGGCCTTTGTCCACACATCCTCACGGGGATTGGATTTAGGACCCCTTGGCTGCCCTTAACTTTGAATATGTCTTGGTGTCTTTACTCTCGAAGTGGGTTGCATTGGAGGTGGTAGATTGGAATTAACTTGCTGGGATTCCAATAACATCTCAATGGGATTACAAATATAATTTTGTATTGTGAGGAAGACAGAGAAAAGGATTACAATACTTGGATTACCATATTCAGTATTTGGGATTACAATAGATTAATGCATAATTAAATATATAAACATTTTGCAAATGATGTGAAGAAAAAGTTAAAATGTACCTTGCAAATATCCCTTGGGGAAAAACATGAATAACAGGAGTATCATTGCTATAGAAGAATTAACAATGATATACTATATATGTATGCTGTGTGTGCATATTATATATGTAATATATATAATTTGTAATTATATGTAATATATATACACACATATATATAACTTGTAATTACTATCTCAGTTCTCTTGGCCTCTAATTTTTGTGTGACTCTTCCTACAAACATGTACGTCTCCAAATAGATATCATTCCTTTAGTCATTCTCTTGTACATCCTGGAAATGGAGTGAAAAGGACCAATTTTCTTTATTGCATGGTTTGATAGTGATACAACATTTTCAGCCTCATCTGTATCCTTGAAACCATATATTAATCTTTGTCTTTTTCTAATGATTAGTCTATCATGCTGCCATTATCATTTGACTACAGCCTGCAGATATCCTACCCCAAATCCTCTCATTTCACTCTAGAACAACTCATCCAAATAAATAAACAGAGCATATCAAACCAGTTTGTATCTCAAATTAAAAGTATTCTACTATGTCATTGTCTTTCTTAGACCCTGACAATGGAAGATGCAAAATTTGGGGTATGATTTTCCTGGTCTGTTCCTTTAGTATCACTGGTGAGAATGAATCCTTAATTCGGGGAGAAAAGTTTCAGTGCATTCCTCTGTTTTCTTTAAGTAACAAAAGTACTACTTCTGAAACTTGGACCATGAGGAATCTTGACTGACACAGAAGATGTCAAAAGGCTGAGCTGAGCAACTGGTGCATCACTGTCCTTCAGGATAGGATAGGTAGCATCTGCCCCAGAATTTCTCTTGTTCTGTATAATGTACGGCAGACTTGTGCCAATGTGATTAATTCCCACCACATACACACTTTTTCTACACTTTCTTTTAATTTTCAGTATTCTAGGTTTAAATATGGCAACACTTATGGTTCTCACGTAGGTGACAAGATGATTCATTTTTCAGATATATTTATACTTTTATTAAAAATATAGGAAAGACAGATTTGGAATTACTTTGAGCCTCACACCTCCTTCTCCACTCCCAACATTTAATTGCTTACAGACACCTTTAAAGTGCTGTCCTTCACCACGTTGAACAGTTTAAGGGGAGGTAATGAGATTGCATCTGACTCATCCTTCTCAGGAGAAGAATTAAGGAGCTAAAAGTAGTATGTAGCACGTCTGCCTGCATGTGTGCATGTGTGTGTTCGTGCGTGAATGTGTGTGTGTGTGTGTGTGAAAGAGATGAGAGAGAGGATGGGGAGAGGGAAGAGAGAGAGAAGAAAGTTCAGAGGGAGAAAAGAGAGACTGACAAGGGAGGAGAGAGAAGAGAGAACCTTTTGGGTAGGAGAGCAGGCTCCAAATTGGGTTGACTATTTAGCAAGCCTTCCTCATTCAACAGACCACCTATTCTCATGTTAGAGGTGAATCGACTGCAGTGTCATGAGGGCAACATCTGTCTTCAGAATGGGTTAAGATTAAAGGAGGTCATTTTGCTTTATACAAAGCAAAATCATGTGAGGAAGATACAAGGTTTAACTCATCCGCTGGAGTTTAGTTTGCTTTCACTTTACCATGGCCTTATGGGAGAAAGTTATGTGAATGGAGCATGCCCTGGAAGGAGATCTTAGAACCCCAGCTGCTCCTCTTCCATATGTTAGCTTCCTGCTAGGATGAGGGACAAGTCTCCTGTTACTTGCTTTCTCTTTGACATAATGTGCTGCTACAGGCCCAAAGCAACTGAACCAAGTGACCACCAACTGAAATCTCTGAAACCTGAAATCATGAGCCACAATCAACCTTTCTTCCTGTTAGCTCATTATTGTATTTTGTCATAGTGACAGAAAGCTCACACACCCCATTCCTCAATTCTGAGTTCCCGTTCACAACTGGTTTCTAGGAATTGTAACATAAATAACATAAAACTTTTTAGTTTACTCTGCATTTTTATATACACTATCTGTCTTTACTTTTCACTACCATATGTTTCAAGAAGTAATTATTTTAACTTTTACAGGTTAGAAACTTTAAAACCAAGTCCAAGGGAAGTCAGAAGTTGTCTAAAGTGACATTACTAGGAAAGGGAAGGGTTCACAACTGTGGTTTCTTACACTAGAAACAGAAATCATGTCACACAGTGTGAAGAACAAGTGAGGACAACATAGATCCAAATGAGCCCATCATTTCATTCATGTAAAAGCAAAAGGAAAATATCTGTTTCTAGAAAAAGTGCTGACATAATGCAACAAGTATTTATCAAGCCTTTTCCGTGAACCTCATTATTTTCCTATTGGCAAACAAGCTCAAGCTGGCCGTTTTTACAGTTTGGGGTTAAGCTGCATCAATAGATCACTTGATCAGAAATTCCCACAGACTAAAGAAAACACCTGTTCAGGGTCAGATTCCTTTGAGTGGGTGGAGGAATATACAATTGTAATGTGTATTCTATGTGATTTTTATGGAGGGTAAATCCCAAAACTTAACAATTTACAAATCTTGATTAAAATTCCTAATTAATCTGAATTTATCTCTTTTTATTCTAGCACACAAGGCAAACACTGTCAGAAAACATGTGCTGCTTAGTCCCACTATTTCTTTTGAAGTATTTTCACTCACATAATCCTTTTGGTAAACTAGTGAAATGATGGAGGCTGATATTCAAGACCACAGACTCTACTACCAGCAATAAATGGCATTGCTTGTTGGAGAAGTCTATGAGGGTGGCCCAACTGTATTTTTTTCCCCTTTGGCAGCAGTCCCATCAGTTGTCTGACTAAAGTTTGTACTTATATATTAATGACTCATATTCTCCTTATGCTGTGTCCCATGAATTACTTGAAGAATTTCTGCTGACTTGCAATATCATGTATCGCGGCACAGGTATTGGGTTTTATGTGTCTGTATTTTCAGATAAGCAGATATAAATGTCTGAACTATCTGCTCTTTTGCAGACCTCTTGGAATGACTTAATTTTGCAGTGTCTTAAATTTTAAATCATGAGGTAGATTTCATATTATTGGTATCAACTTTAACTTGAAGTTTCCCAAGAATGAATTGATAGAGTAAAAAGTATAGACAGGGAACTAACATGAAAAATAAAATGCTATTATTGATTTCATTTCATCTTGTTTTGAAGTCTTGTATTATGTTCATTGTTTTGTTTTGATTGACTATTCTATTTTGTTTGTTTTTATTATGTATGATGATATAAACAGCTACTTTGAAGATAACAAGATGCATTATGGTAGCCACTGTGGTACTCCAACTGCCTTGTTTTGAAGTCCTGTATTGCTTTCATTGTTTTTATATTGATTGGTTTTATTCTGTTCTGTTGTGTTTGATTTTGTTATTCCTGATGGTAAGGGAAGTTATTTTGAATCTAGCAAGGGGCAACATGGTAATCATTGTTGGTTTATTTTTATTTTGTTTTGAAGTCTCGTATCACATTCTTTGTTTTGTTTTGATTGAATATTTCTGTTTTATTTTATATTTATTTTATGCTCTTCAAAATAAAAAAAATGCTATCAACATCAGAGAAACAAAAACAAAGGAAATTTTACTGTTTCGCTCATGACCATTGCTGCTATCTGCTTAGTGAATTCTTTCCTCCAGATACTCATATTCCCCAGATAGGAGACTATATTAAACTCCACAGAGAGAAAGAAAGCAAGAAATCATTAAGCACACAAAATGATCAAGTTCCCATAATAAATCTGACACAGAACCACCAGAATACTTAGTAATTATTCATTAATATTATTAATCAACTCATCTTTCACTGTCAGAAACAGTGCCATCTCTCTACACTGAAGTCTGACTTTATATCAACCAACCTTTTCCATTTAAAGAGAGAGGAAAATTTAGAAAAGAATGGATGGAAAAATAAAAACACAGGGACTTTCTCAAACCACAGGAGGTAGAATCTTTTTGAGCAAGGATAAAAAACACTTTCTAAAATTCTACATTTAGTGCCAAGAATTTAAATTATATACTGCTATAATTGAAAATGAACGTGTCTGTCTTACAATTTCTTAACCTCAGCACTACTGACATTGGAGTCAGATAATTCCTGGCTGTCAGAAGTATCCTATGCTTTATAGGATGTCTAGCAGAAACTCTGACCTGTATTTCCTAAATTCAGTACACCACTGCCCATTGTGACCACCAAAATGTCTCAAAACACTGCAAAATCATCCTAAACTGAGAACACGAGTCACTGAAGTGGGGCTGCCGAGTGGGTGACTATGTGTGAGATGCTACCCAGCCTCAACTCAACTCTACGTCCCATCCAAGTGGGTACCTGCTGTTCATTTACCACCCTCGGTCTGGTCTTCACAGATGCTGGACTTTATGTTGCAATTGTGAGCGCAACTTCTTACTGAAAGTTTGGGGTGAGGACAGTTGTTGTACAGTACAGTACAGGAAGCCACTTAATACTAAACACCTGCTAGTACAATTCATTACACGTACTGTCCAACTCCACCATAAAAAAACTCGCGTGAGTTCTCTTCTTCTTTAGTCTCTGATATCCTGCTATGGTCTGGGTTTTCTCCATTCCTGCCTAAACTTCTCTGGCTCACTCTTCTTCCCATAATAGGGATGACTTTCTGCCTGCTGTCCTCGATACCATTACATAAATTACATAGATGCTGATTTGTTGGAAACCCAAGCTTATGGGCCCACTTTTAAATGATGGATGGATGGATAGACAGACAGGCAGGAAGACAGACATAGTTACATTAGTATTTGTTCTTTTCATATAGGAATATAATGTGTGAATATATTCATAAAGGGACAAAATTATTTTTGATAAAAGGAAAGGAAATATACCCCTGGCCTTCATTGCTAATAAAAAAAACTACCATCTTCGTACAGCATATCTTGGCTAAATATTCCTAAAGTGCTCCACCTGCCACCAAGAAGAAGAAATCTCAAAAATCAGGAAAGGAGTGTTAATGGTCACAGATATAGAATGTAATAAGTAGATTTTGTGTCTTCCTTACACTTAACATGGATCCTTCACCTACCCTGGCTAAGGTAATTAATCATTTTTCCATGGTACAGTATAAGGATGCAAGGGATGGAGACACACTATTCTAACATAACAAAAGACAGGAAACTTCTGCAGAGGGGTTAATGTGCATGATATAAACTTCTCAATGTCATTTACACAGTTTACATCGAAGTCAGGCTGTCAGACCTTGGTGAGGTTTTTGCCTCTTACTTTCCCATGTCAAGATCCAAAGCTCTCCTTTTTTTTCTATAAAGCAGCAGCTCTGCATTAGACTAGGAAAACACTTGGCAGTATCCTAGCTACCAGACAAAGACAGGACTTCACAGTGGAGAAAGATTGAAGGGAAATATGGGACCACAACATAGCAGCAGCTGGTTTCCTTATAGTCAAATACTCAGCCCTGAAAGAGAACTTAGGAAGAATTGGAGTAAACTTGGCAGTTTTGTTGAAAAGCATTGCCTGAACTTGAAGTAAAGATCAGATTAATCACTCTATGTTTTACCTGCAACACCATTTTATTGAGTAACATGAAACTCATCCCTCCATAATTAGGGAATTATTTCTGGAATCACATCAACACCTTTATGTCGCACTCAGAATATCCCAGGCATTTTCTTGTGCAGTGTTAAAATGTTCACTATACTGAGGTATTATTGGCAGTCTCAGCAATAAGGTGACTAACTAAAATAAAAAAGGATTTTGATCATTTTAGACTACGCCTAACATAAATCAAGGATGTGACACTCTCTGTAGTTGAGTATAATGGTGCTGGCTTAGGTTTTATTGCATCTTAAAAACAGTTTCATTTGAAGTGCTACAGGACCTGACTAGAAGAACTTTTGTTGCTCAAAATGAGAAAATGCATTTTCAGTGTGAGTCAGAAAGAAAGAATTATGCCAAGGAATGTAAATTAAGTGAGTGTGGATTTGTAGTTCACTCTCAGAGAAATGCTTAGTTTATAGTTATTTATCTTCTCATTAGCAGATTAAAATTATTACATTTCTGTTCTATAATTTATAACTGAGGTTCCAGATGTTCCTTTATAAGCATTGGAAAGGAATCAAAATTATAATTTGGAAAATATCACAAGTAAGTTTTATCTCAAAATAACAAGTTGGCGAAGAAATTTACACACACATTATAGATATATATGTATTATTTATGTATATATTTATATATACTATATGACAGATAAGCCACCATTCTTACAGGCATAACATAAGTCATTATTTCAATGACTTTAATTCAGAAAAACGTATTCTGATCAATATCCTGTATCAATACCCAGAATTCTTATTAGAGATAAGAACCCAAATCTTATGCAGTGCTTTCCAGTGGAGCCTAAAATGATCCCAGAACTACACTAAGCAAGGAATGATGTTGATAAATTTTTGATATTAAAGCCTTTTTAGATGTCACCATCTTCTTTTCTGATGTGTATCATTTTTTATCTTTATGTCAAAAATCAGGTCTGCCTTCTCAGTTTCCCCCAACCTCCAATCACCCTGCATTCATGATCTCACTAGCTATTTTACCTGATAAACTGAAGCTAAGCTTCCTTTTCTTACACGCAGGACTGTGAACATTGAGAGCCCTGCTCCAGCTCTCTGTCTCGATGCCCCACAGCCACCCATGTCAACTACCTGAAGATCTTTCTAACCATGTACTTCCTGATGTCTTCCTATAATTTACAGTACCAAGGGTCAGCAAGACTTCATCAGTTAATTGGTTTAATGACAATAATCTGTCAGCTGAATATACTCTGTAAAGCCCTTCTCATTCTCAAGATATTCTGACAATTTAACCTTTTCTTATAGGAAGCGTCCCTGTCATGATAGAAATTGCTGCGTCAGCTTTCCCCAA
>RJWT010023033.1:0-16958 GCA_004365215.1 Cuniculus paca | reverse complement strand
TCTGTAAATTTAGCTGTGCGCTGCTCTCTGTTTCCATCATTTTTATCTCCTCTTCTTCCATTTACACACATCTCAATCTCACCCAAGATCTGAAGCACTGCTCAAATCATCCCCTCTCCAGGAAGGGCTTCCTCTTCTCCCACATGTAGTAAGTTTTTTTCTTTTTTTTTCTGGCACCAGGGATTGAACTCACGACCTTGTGCTTACCAGGCAGGCACTTACGCCACTGAGCTAAAGCCCTGGCCCTTGTCTTTTTGAGACAGAGTCTCACTATGCCGTTCAGGCTGGCCTTGAGCTCACTTTGTAGCCCAGGCTGGTCTCGAACTCACAACGATCCTCCTAACTCAGCCTCCCAAGTGCTGGGATTACAGGTGTGTGCCACCAGGCCTGGCTTTCCTCTTATTTATGCACAGGTATTCTCTCCCCATTAAAAGATAAGCTTCTAGAGGACAGATGTTACATTAATTCATCTTTTGGTCCCCTAAAGTATTAAGCCTCATATATATATTTGGGGGGGGGTACCAGGGATTGAACTCACGACCTTGCACTTGCCAGGCAGGTGCTTACGCCGCTGAGCTAAATCCCCGGCCCAAGCCTCACATATATTATTATCATAAAAGAGAGTAAGATAGCTCTAAAATGTTCCATGAATGAGGAATTCTTATTAAAAAGTGTTCATAACACATGAAATGACTAAGTCTACTTCCAAAAAATAGGATGAATATATAATTCATTGTGTTCATACATATTATAAATCTATTTTTGTCATGTTTATTTACATATCAACAATGCATGCTCAAGGTATTACAATGAATATGTTCAGTTGGCAAAGTTAAAGGTCTGTTTTCTACATTTTCCTGATTTTCTACACAAAACCACAAATTTCACTAATAGGTAGAAAAACAAAAATAGTACGCATCAGATTTTGACATGCTACATGAAGCAGAGGATCCCAGGGAAATCCTTGCGTCAGGAGATGGCATATGGCACTGAATTAATTCTGGAAGGCTGGAATATGAAAAGCCCAATGAGTCTCTCTCAGGAATGACAAGAGTCCTTACCATATCCAGTCAATAGAAAAGACAAAAAATACAATAGCAACTAGATGAGGGCTTGCTGGGACCACCTGTGACGGGGCTAGAAATGTCTCTAAGGAGTGCCACCCTCCACTGAATGAGAATGCACAGTAGAAAGCTTCCTGCTAGCACTGGCCTGCAGTGCGAAAGGTCTTGTTGTGGCTTGTATCTGCATGCCCACCCAAATCCTCAGGTGGTCATAGGTACAGCTGCTGCAGGTAGCTGGATCTAGAGTGTGTGACGCTGGCAGTAAGGATGTGATGCTGAGATTGACTCATGGTTGATGCTAGGGTTAAGGGTGCCCCAGCATGGCTGTGAGGGCACAGAATATAAGGCACAGAGAGAGAGGGCTGCTGTTTTCCTTATTTGTTGCTTGCTGCTTCATTACTTTGTTCCTTGCTGCCTTGCTCCCTTCTACCTTCTGCCTACGATGAACTTTTTCTCCTCTGACATGCCACCCTTGCAGCCAGCCAACTATGAGTGAAACATCTACAAACTGTAAGCTACAATAAACCTTTCCTCTTTAACTGTGGGTGTGAGGTATTTTGTCTCAGCAAAGAGAAAAGTAACTAAGACAGGCCACTAACCATGCAGGGGAAAAAAGATACATTCCGTACTGTGACAGCAAAAGGTGGACTGCTGGCCTAACTATTGCCATTTAATACAACCACTAAACTCTGCTAAGAGGCAAGTGTTACTGGTTGATCTACAGAAATTAGCTAGCTATTTATTTATTTATTTATTTATTTATTTTTGGTCTTTTTTAGACAGGGTCTCACTATGCCATTCAGGCTGGCCTTGAGCTCACTTTGTAGCCCAGGCTGGTCTCAAACTTACAAGTATCCTCCCGCCTCAGCCACCTGAGTGCTAGGATTTACAGGCGTGAGCCACCAACCCTGTCTGGAAATTAGCTTCTCAGTAAGGCAGAAACAGGATTTCAACAGTAGTAGTATTTCCCATCTCTCTAAATCCACCAAACACTGTAAACAACCAACACACTACTTTGGTCGATTAGAACTTCCAAATTATTAGCAAGCATATCCTACTGATGCCTATTTCACAGGAGAAAAGAAGCCACAAAATTAATAAATCCAAAAGAAACAAAAAGCAAAAGTAAAAAGTACTTTTATAGCAACAAAATCCACAATGGCGCATTACCTGTTTATATTCAGCAATGATAGCTGTAGTCTTTTTTATTTCATATTCTGCTTTCTCTAGCTGTTTCCTGAAGACTTCTTTTAACTAGAAACAAAAACATCAAGTTTCACGCAAAATCTTAATACATTTCTACAAATATCTATGTTCAGGTCTTCCTAATTCACAGTCAGTGACAATGGTAACATCCACAACTAAATTACAAATTTTTCTCACTATAGTTATATTTTGATCATTTGAAAATCTAATCACTTCCAGAGATGTAAAAATCTTTCTCTTCTGTAAAGTGGAAGATTTATAGCAACCCTATTATAAAACTATTCATGCTTATTACTTGCTTGAAAACTATATTGCTAAGAAGTGTCCATTAAGAGGCTGTCTTTATTATCAGGCAAATACAGCATGGTAAATTCATTACTCTTGATGCTATACTATAAATTACTGAAAATAGCATTTCAGGTCTTCCACTGGCACTGCCATTTCTTCTCTGAAGGCAGGGGTAGGTGGCTTTGGCATCAGGAAAAGATGAAAGTAGAGAAGAGTTCTTGAGACAGACGAGATTCTGGGAAAGTTTAAAAGAAGCTAAAGAGACATCATGTAGGTAGTTGTTACAGTCACTGAGGGGCTAAATTATGAGTGTTATTCTCAAAATCACAGATGTTTTCTGGCGCAACAGCTCTAGAATTCTGAAAACAGAGGAAGGTAAGTGATAAAAAGGCTCAGTTGCTAACAGATAAAAAAGGAAGAATTCAATTGTACCAAATTGTTGACCAAACAACTGAAACACAACTCTGGTTAATCAAGTACATAATCAGAGTAGAGATGAATTCTCCAAGGCAGCATCCCAAATTATTAGTTCATAAATTACTGCAATTATATTAGACTCTACCACTAGACGATTTCTGGTTTTTTATATGTTATATTCTAAAATTTGTAAAGCTATATGAGAGTGTACTGATTCAAACGTAGTTGTTTATATAAGCCTCTCTTACATAATTTAGGACATAAACAGTAACTCCTTTCCTGTGATGAATCACAGTGACAAACTGAAGGCAGCTGAGAGCTTTCAGCAGGTGTCACGAATTTCCTCAAATACACAGCTTTCTCATGTGACAAATGAGGAGAATGGTCCCTATTTCACAAAGGTGCCCAAAACAGATTGGAGGGAGGGAGAATGTAAAGTATCTTGCATTGTTCCTGCCACAAACGTACGAGGTGAGTACTCACCACGTCATCGTTCCCAGTCTAGGTATCAGTTACCCATGGGCTGGTACCTATGGGAACACTGTGGCAGGGCAGCATGGGTTAAATTAATTTGCCAATAGCTTCTTCTTCACCTAAAGTGCTAAAGTGGCCCAATGAAATCCAGAGGTAAAGGAAAAAAAATCAAATCAAGAGGCCTACAGAAGCTACAAACTGGATAATCAATCAGTCCTTCTGAAAATTTTGATGAGGTTAAAAAAAAAAAATGCTTGGGCCATACTAAATGCCAAAGACTCATTTTAACATATTCTAACAAGGGAGAAAAAAAATCACAGAACACTTTTTATAAATCTTAGAAGGTGCTAAATGACACATCTCTCTATGTGTAATTTCAGTGAAACTTTTTCTGGTTACTTGGCTCAAGGTCTTTGCAGTGCTTTATAGTCTGTTTTACTCACTAATCGTGATATAAGAAGTTTCCTCACTTTCTATGTTAGATATATTAGTAAAATTCAAACAAGCTCTTGGCAGCGGGCTTCAAGGGTCTGTGGGGAAACTGGAACCTACAATAATCTTCAGCGCCCTGGCAGGGACAGTGTGCAGGACACTGGCCAAGCCGCCCGCTCGCCACTCCTCTCTGCCCACCCTGCGCTCCTGAGATGGCGCTGCTTCTGGCAGACCAGCTTGCCACCACGCACAGGACAGGGCAGGAGGCTGGTTCCCCGGGGTGTCAGTTCCCCCAGGGACAGGCCAGGAATGCCGCGCTCACTCCCCCTTCTAAGATGCAAGTCAGCAACAGGAGCGTGACTGACTGAGGCCTCTCAGGAGACCGCGGCTGGCTTTCAGTTTCCATGCTCATCAACTACTACAGCAAAGTCACTTCTCTTGGAGACACGACGCGCAATTTCCAGATTCGTCAAAGCTCTTGGATCATAAGCCTAAATTACTAAACTAAGAGTAATCTCAACACTCTTGCTAAATAGCTCAGTGGGCAAATTCCTAAAAGCTGCCTGAGGGGGAAACTACTGCTGCCTCTTCCAATACCCTTCAGAAGAAATGTCAAAACTCAAGCACTTACATTCACTGCTTTGACATGCCCCTTGACGTGGAATACATTTAATTTCATTTCTTTTTTACAGTATTAACTCCCTCTCAATCTTTCAGCGGACAGAAAGTCCACCTGGGCTTGTTACCTGAGTAGTCTCTTCTTCCTGCTTCCTCTTCTCCTCCTCAGTCTCCACCAGCCTCTGCTTGGTCAAGAGGAGCTCCTTGTTGAGCACATCCGCCTTGTCTTCCGCCTGCGAGTCGGGGCAGGGCACAGCCATGAGGAAGGTAAAGTACGCCTGTGCTGTCTCCAAACCCGGCCTCCACGCAGAGGTCATAGTTACAGAAAGCCTTTCTTTTCTCTCCCAGGGGACAGATGCTTTCTCGGGCCAACTATGCACCCAGCGCTTAGCACACATTATTCCTACTCCTCATAACAATACTCGTTTTCTACATGATGACAGTGAGGTTTGGCGAGAGCAAATAAACTGTTTTGGGTCACACATCTATTATCAGAATCATGATCTGAATTCAGATTTGACTGACACAAAGTCCAGGCTCTTTTTAAACACTCCTTATGCATTTGCAGATGTCATGACGCCATTCACTCCATGGAGATGAATCTAAGGAGGAGATAAGAGTCCCATAGAGAAGCTTCTAACTGGGGGACCTGGGGGGAGGAATCAGAGGGGCAAGTGGACAGGCTGACCCACAATCAAAAGCTAGACGAGAAAATTCAAAGACTCGCTGATGTAAACCGGTCACATGGACTCTCACACAGATCAGTAAGTATAGTAATGAGAAATTACAACCAAAAAATGTGTGATAGAGAGATCCATGTGGGAAACTGAAATACAGAGCAGGAACCCAGGTGGGAAACTGTTCTAGAATGCCAGGAAGAGCTTGGAGAGAGTGCTTGAATTTTAACTTACGACAGAGAACCAAATTTATTTATAAAAGCATGTATGTGTATTTAACTTGGTTAACACTATGTTTTTTAGTTTTTCTTTTTTGTAATACTGGCATTTGAATTCAGGGTCTTAGCACTGAGCTATATTCCCAGCCATTCTGATTTTTTCTCTTGTTTTAATTTTGAGACAGCGTTTTGCTAAGTCTTCCAGACTGGGCTCAAACTCGTGATCTTCCTGCCTCAGTGCTGGGAACACAGGCACGGAATCACGCGTGGCTAACACTGTCTATTTTATACGCCAGGGTCTCCTCCTCCTTTCAGTCTGAGCTTCACGTTCATGTGGCAGTGAAGCGGGAGCTGAGCTCTGCCCTGCTCACTGCTGTCTACGGCAGCTCTGCTGCTGACATCTCTGGGTCCCCGCATGGCGCTGCAATGACAGGCTACATATGTGATTTGTCTTGCCTGTAGACTTTAAGCTGCAGAGAAACCGTATCTCTTCTGGTCACTCTCTGGATGTGGTTCCCTAAGACACTGCAGAAGCAGACTGTGCAGTGGAGGTGGCAGAGGGGACATAGCTATTTGAAGAAACTATCTTTGGCCGACAGCAGTCAAACATTATCCAAGTGATCACGTAAATGGTCCAGGTGTCCCTGGCTTTGTTCGGCTGTATCTCTCACACATTCAGGGGCCAGGCCAGCACAATCCTCTGGATGCTGCCAGCCTCTCTGTTCCCACTGCCTTCCAGTTCCTCTGATCCCATAGCCCAGTGGCCACAGCTCTGTTCTTGGAGCATTTGGAAATACTGAATAGTTTAGGTGACCAAGTCCCTCAGAAGTCTTAAAGATTCTAAGATTTGTCCTGATGCATTAAATTTTAGGAGGAAAAATCTAAGTAGCAAATGGATATGCTAAAATTAGAGGCAGACCTAAACAATGCAACTTGTAAGTAGTGCAAATTAGTCTTCATAAATTGTAGGCTACCTACTATTGATTATGAAAGCTCAAGACTGAATTCCAGAGCTGCCAACTGGATGATCCAGGTTACTCTCGAAGCAGGGAGATCTCCCCAAGTCTCTTGTGGGTGGCCATAGAGTGATGTATTAAGAGTTGCTGTACTGATCATGTGAATGTCTTTAAAACCCCACCTACTCTAACTCCCTGTAACAACAGCTCACTGGTTCAAGTTTCACCCCAGAATGTCTGAGTCCTGTCAATAAAAAAAGTCTGCAACTAAACCTCCTCTTACCACCTCCCCCCAGCAATTCCCACTTTGAATGAATGTAATCTTTTATAACATGCACTGTGACACTCTCAAATAAAGGCTTTTGTAAGTTTGATCTCTTGAAGATTCATCCAAAATTTTAGCCTTTTGGAAACTTGAACAGTCAATGCTACATGACTTCAGGAACAAGCTACTTGAACTCTGCTTTTTTATAGTTTTGGAAACCTCTGTAAGCCCACCTATTTATGCTAAAGACCCTATTTGTTTTACTTATATGTTTTCTGCTCAGTAGTCTTTGTTAGGTCAAGGTAAGGCAACCTTACTTACTTTTGTTGCTATATCCACCATCTGGAGCAACTGCTGTGGCTCATAGTAATACAAGGGAGAAGTCGCACAATTTTCCAGGAAGCTTCTCCCAAAGTTTCCTCCCCTAGGTTAAATTGTAAAGTAGGAGCAACTGCCCTGCTCATCAAAATATACAGTAATTTGATCTGAAATAACTTGGTTCTCCTTGTAAAAATAGGCTTTTGGGTCTTTGTACAACCAACGATTACTATTTATTTATTTGTTTATTTTTACCCCTAATTTAAACAGAAAGTATCCTTAATGTTAAGTGAACATAATGTTAAATAGTTATTCCAATTCTGCCTTTGGACAAAATTTATCAGACTTTAATCATGACAGACTCAGTGGAACACTGTCATTATTAAGTTTTTGAATGGCTTGTGAACATCTTATCACAGCTTATTGTTATTGAAAGTTCTGACTATAAAGTAAGGCTACTGTAACAGAAATAAATTAGAGAAACAAGCTGCAAAATGTCCTTCAACATGAATCAGGGGCGATGAGCTTTCAGGAATGAGTCCAGAAAGAACCAGCCAAGACAGTCGCTTCATTTAACACAAACAAAATAGTGCACGACTTAAGTTTCCAGTCTAACACAGAACTTGCTGTGGTTAAAAGAAACATGCATATAGTCTTTGGTGGCACAGTCTTTTGTCTCTTTTTCGTTCCATGAGAATAAGGAAACACAAGGGTTGCAAGCAGGTAGCAACAGAAACTGAAACGGAGATGTATCTTTTTTCCTTTCTAATCCCTGAAACATCCCTATTGAGGGAGCAAGAAAAAAGGGAAGGCACTTTCAGTCAGAGAAACTGAAGAATGTTTGGTCCCCTCGAGGCCTAAAGCCAGCACTACAGAGACAAGAACGAGAAAGGATTCCTAATTAACTTCTCGAAGTTGGTTTACCTTATATAGTGCCACACACAGCCTGCTTTCATTTTTGTTTAATGTTTGCAGAAGCTCTGCTATTTTGATTAAAAGACCTGATTTTAATAAACTGGTAATGAAAAGGTCCTGGGCAAGGCTGGGCTTCCCCTTGGGCTGATGCCCTTCCAGAGGACAGGACAATTAAACTGCAGGGAAAACTGTTTGATGGCAAAAAGTCCCTGCTGAGGCAGAAAGTGCAAAATAGAAGTTAGGATGAGATATGCATGACACAGCAACTTTTATTCTTTCATCTAGATAATGAGGTCCAAAAAGCAGCATCTAGGTCTTACTACTTTTTTAAAAGAGAGAGAGAGAGACAGACAGACAGGCAGACAGACAGAGACAGAAATGCACAGGAGAGAGGAAAGAAGGGACAGAGGCTGAAGGAACTGTTTCTTTAAGGACTGATCTCATACCCCCACCGTGAGATACCTGGGTACTAAACAATCCATTATTCAGAAGTACCCTCTACTAGCAGTCATTTTCGACTGATCCACAACAAGGATTCTCTTAGACATGAAATGCTTTTTCAAAGTAGTTTTTTTCTGATTATTAAAGTTATACATATTATATGTAATAAAAATTATTTCAAAAAGAGGTTTAACAGATGTACTATTATTCTCTATTACTGTTGGACAAGCACATTATTTCTACTTTTTATTCTTTTTTTGTGTGTGTGTGTGGCACTGGGGATTGAACTCACGACCTTGTGCTTGCCAGGCAAGCACTTAGGCCACTGAGCTAGATCCCTGGCCCTGGTGTTTTTGAGACAGGGTCTCACTATGCCGTTCAGGCTGGCCTTGAGCTCACTTTGTAGCCCAGGCTGGTCTCGAACTCACAACGATCCGCCTGTCTCAACCTCCCGAGTACTGGGATTACAGGCGTGAGCCACCATGCCCGGCACTACTTTTTATTCTTACAAATAACACTGAAGTAAACCACTCTATATGCATTTTCTACTAAATATTTTCTTTTTTAAGAGTAGCTTTTCTAGTTAAGAGTATAGAGATGTCAGTTTCCTCATTTCTAAAATGGGGGATTTGAAATAACACTTGTTTCATGGAATTAGGAAGAGACAGTAAGAAAATACTTAGAAATTGCTATGTCTCCTGACTATCCCATAGTAAGTACCTGGCAAAAAATTTAGTATTTTTATATCTGAAATCTTATATAGGCTTAATGCATACCAATACATACAGTATATTTCTCTCGCCCTCCCACTCAGGTTTTTTGAGACAGGGTCTCACTATGTAGTTCAGGGTGGGCTCAAACTCATAGAATCCTAATGCCTAAGCCTACTAAGTGCTGCGATTACACGTGCCCCCACGCTCACCTTCGCAAACAACTTTCAACCTCTCTTCAGCTCATTTCAGCACATCCCAAGACCCCCTGTTTAATTTTTTCATTTAGTCAGTTACCTTAAGGAAATTATTAGTGGACAAAAGATTCAAAATGTCAGAATCAGTTATGGGTCAATACTGAAAGCTCATATGAAACAAGAGTTGTGTTTTCAGAGGTACGGACTGTCTGATATCTAGTTGAGTTTGGTCTTGTCTGAATGGAGATCCTTCTATCTTTTTTTGTTCGGGCGTTCACAGCCATGCTTTCCTCACACTACTTTTCTCAACTTCCAAATGGGCTGGTTGAATGAAGTTTGTGGTTTAAGGGACCAATTTTTTTTAATGGGCTGCTTTTTTCTATCTCCTGCATCCTGTGTCCCCAACAGCATAGTTTGTTTTTTTTCAAACACCTCAAAAGGCTGGAGGTACAGCTGAGTGGTAGAGCATTTGCCTAGCATGTATGAGGTCCTGCACAGGGGTGGCGCGGTAGTGGTTGAATTCCATTTAGTGCTCTTCCCTCAGCTTTCTCCTCTCCCTGTTAGCCTTACTTGCCTTAACACTTGGGTCTTGCCTCTCACAGTACTGTGGTTAAAACTTTGCAGTTGCTTATGTAAGGGGAAAAGAAGTAGCGGCAGAGGCCACTTCAATTTTAAACACACATGCAGATCTATGTTATTAGTTGGTTTGTATTTTAAATACTGTCAACACACAATTACAGGATAGGTAATGATTCTTTCACACTCACCAATGTGAGTTTCAATTTTTCTGACCCTGCACCATCTGTTAGAAATATCTACTGTTCACAAGTCAGAAAACAGGGTAATAATTTTAAATCTGCACAAAACTGCTTCCACTGTGCCAGTCGTCTCTGAAAATACCAGCAGTAGAAAACAGGAAGTCCTGAGACTGTCAGCACTTTTAGAAGAGCAAGGAAGCTAAACAATTGAAGGTCTTCCTAGCAATAGCTAACATTTATTGAACACATACCATTGAAGTGCTTTAATTTACATCTCCCTATAAGGGAGACACTTTCCTGTATCTATGGAAATGCCTAAGGTCATTCAGTTAGTAAGTGGTTGGTGCCAAGATCCACTTTCAGGCAGCCTGGCTCTTAGCTGCTAACATGTCTGTCAAGTCAACAATCCAGCTCTTAATGCATGTACGTCACATGAAACTTCACCTTCATTACAGATGAGAATTCCTACTGGAAGAAAAAGTCAGGCGCCTACAAATGTCAGAGCAGCATTAGTGTACTCCTGGGTGACCAATATTCTTAGGTGATTATGCTGCCAGTTCTTGGTTTAGGGAAAGTACTGAGAGAAGAGGTATCAGAGAAAATTAGAGCTACAAAAAAATAGGTCACACATGCTATTTGGAAATGACCCAAACTGTTCACAAAGGCTTCACTTTCCAGCCTCACCAATTTTTATGAGATCGTGGGGTGCAGCTATTGCACTGACTGTGTTGGTCTCCTCCCAACTGTGACCCACTCACTTGGCTATCAAGCAGAGGAGTGGGGGTGGAATGGGGGGACAGCAACTTGGCCCCTGCCCTCTAGAAGTCATCACAGACTCAACTCTACCTAGTGAATTATAAAGTTACCTGATCCAAGTCATTTCGCAGAGCAATCTTGCTGGTTACGAGCTCATGGGCAAGGTCGTCATTCTCTTGCTCCAATCTCATGCTGGCCTCCTGTAATCTTCTGTTCTCCCTCTACAGAAAAAGAGCAACAGCCAGAGGTGGATGTCAGTATTTGCACGTACAGCAGAAACAAAAGGAATGAATGGGAAAAACAAGCAATGGCAACAGAGTGAACTTTCATAGGTGTAAAAGGCGAAGGCGGAAGTGGCACAGGGAGGCAGGATTGCTGTCTGGGAAACAACAGTGAGTTTAGCCAGCAGTGCGGATGCGGTACTCTACCTAGAAGACTGAACGATTATCCCTCAAACCCTCCAGAGAGAACTTCATTATAAAAAGTGAACCCCAAGAGCAAAATTTCCCGCCCGACTGCCAATCCCATGAGGTTTCATAGAGACCTAGAACACAGACACAAGCAATTCTTTGGAACATGCACAGGAGCTCCACCCTGATGGCAAGAGGAACTGAAAGACACAGCAAGGATGACATTGTACGTTTTATCAGACTGCTTTTCCAGGATCAGGGTTCGCACTGATTGAGAATATTTAAGAGCACTCTAAATCGAGTCAAGATATATGTGAGTTCATGATTTTGCTATTGGCTAATTTTAAAAAATTCTTTCAGTAAGAGTATTTACTTTTCTGAAAACATTTTGTGTTAGTAAGAGCCACAGTACCTATAATAAGTTTCTAAATGTTTATTTTATTGAAACTTTGGATAAAATGATTCTGGGTAAAATAAGTTCCTGAGATGTCTTTTTTTTCCCCTATACCCTTGAACTCTCAGAAAAAAAAAAAAAAGAAAACCTGAAACAAAATGTGATGAAAGTACCAAGTGCTTAATTCTTACTAAGCAATGTCTCCTCTTAACTAGCTATTATGAACTTGGTATGTTGACATTTATTTTCAGAATAGCAATTTAGTGTCTTCCATTCCAAAGTATCAAGACTGCTGTCTTTGCTATTGTTGACAGTCACAAGAGATACAAGAGAGCTACAGGAAAGACTTCTCTCCATGATGCCTCGCTGGTTTTAGGCTTACGCTCCTGTTTTCTGTAAGGGTGGCAAAACCAGAGAAAGGACTGATTAAAAAAGAAGACAAAAGACAAATCATGTTCTGGAAGATAGTATGTCACAGCATACGAGGGGGTATGAAGTTAATTTTATCTGTGTTTCTTATATAGAAAGGAAAAAACCTAATGTATCTTTTCTTTTTTGCTTTTTGCTGTTTTTGTTCTTAAGGAAAGACTAAAACCAGACAGTAAGGGGAAAGCTGAGGCTCTCCTGGGGCAGAGGATGCATAAACAGGGATGACTGCCAGAGAGGTTAAAGGAAAAACCTGTACTTTGACTATATCGTGGGTGTGTGTATGTGTGTGCTCGCGCGCGCATGTGAAACCTGGCATAGTTGGAGGATGTCAAAAATTCTTTGGAAAGACATCTAAAAAAAAAACCCATATCACTTAAATATCTTTAGGTAAACTTATGGCAGAATTCTACACAACAGTAAAATACTAGAAAAAATAATAACAGAGTAAATACTTATGCTATCTAGTAGAAAAAAAGATACAACTGGAAAATCCCATTTTTATAACAATGTAAACAATATATATAAACAGGGTCAGTGGTGGATTATTTTTAGTATTGTCTTCATCGTTTTTTAAAAATGTTTCCAAGTTGTTTACAGTGAATATGTATTTTTAACAGAATTTTTTGAAAGTTTTGCTTAAAAACAGGCAATTTAGAATTTCAATTTCACTGGGAGGAAAAAGGTACTGAAATGAGAAAAAAAATATTAAGTCTACTCTTGACAGAAAGTCACAGCCAGGCGTGGTGGTTCACGCCTGTAATCCCAGCACTCAGGAGGCTGAGACAGGAGGATCGTTGTGAGTTTGAGACCAGCCTGGGCTACAAAGTGAGCTCAAGGCCAGCCTGAACAGCATAGTGAGACCCTGTGTCAAAAAGACAAGGGCTGGGCAGTTAGCTCAGTGGCCTAAGCACCTGCCTGGCAAGCGCAAGGTCATGAGTTCAATACCCAGTGCCACATTAAAAAAAAAAAAAAAGAAAGTCGCATTCTATGTAAAACCACTGTAGGTCATTCTTTGCAGCAGGCTCAATGGAATCTCTGAAAAGTGCTGTTTTGCAAGAATTCTTTCCCCAGACTGAGAAGACGCCATGCACATATTTGGAGTCAATTTGTATTCATCAAATTCTATGTGTTCCCTCAATTTGCACAAGTTTTGCCCTCCCACAGAAGCATAATAAAGGTGGGAAATAGGCCAGAGCATCTACAATTCACCTTCTGATCTTTGGAAAGGAGCCCATTTTTTAGCAAGGGCCAGAGTTTTTATTTCTGGTACATTTATTTCTTCTTTTCATGAAAAGAACTTACATACTTACAGAAAATTACATTTAAAAAAGAAGATTTCAAAAACTTTTTCAATAAATTTCCTCCTTGCTAGGAAAGAACACAACACCTAGCACAATTTCAACATAACATATTTCACAATGCACATGCTTAGGTGGGGAATTTTCTCATTTCTTGATAAATCCTTTCAAGAGACCAAGATCAGCCTACTTCAATACCTAATCCTGAGCGAAGTGTCCTATTTTTACTGAAACTATACTCAAAGAACTACAAGGTACAAATTGCTTCTTTAGCTATAATTTACGTTAATTTGGCACAAGTAAAAATGTCATAGCTACCAGTTTTTCAGGTTACAGTTACCTGTTTAGAGTTGCACTACAATAACCTCCAAGTAAAGGCACATGATGTTTGTGGGAAAGTATTTTATTAAAGTATTTAGAAACCTTCCAGGTAGCTACTTCACTACTGGTTAAAGACAAACAAACATCTGATTGATTATATACTACGGAAGAAAGACGTGCGTGAACTCAGCTGAAATTCTGACTGGTGACTTCTTATTACAATGACTGCTACAATTTAAACCCTTCCTCAGAGACACACATATAAAGGGGTAGGGGTATAGCTGGGGAAAAACTGGGGAGAAACTGAGTGTCTGAAGATCCCTCGAAAGCAGAATAGCCTAGGGTGTGCATCTACGGGCTTTTGCTTTAGCAAGAAGCTTCAGTTTGGTGTCTGCAAAGCAAGCCGCACAGTGGGAAGTGTCAGACTCCTGCTCTGCACTCACAGACAAGTGGGAAAGCAAGCTTCAGGGCCAAAAATGCAGTATCATCCTCCAAAGTATGAGCCTGAGGGTATTAATGTGTCTTCGCAAGTCCTCCAGTGCCACGAAGTGCTACAGGGCGACGCGGCTCCTGAGCCGGCGACTTCTGTGAAGAACTTGCCCCGTACAGACCAAGGATTAACAGAGTGGACACTGCTTAGCTGTCTTTCCCAGCCCTTCCCAAGGAGCCAGAACTCTTTTCAGAACCAACTGATTTAAGAAAAGTTTGTCTTTACACTGGAGTGGAGAAGGAGGTTGGATCTGATGGCTTGGAAAAGGTAGTAACCTTGTTTGGTTCATTTTGAAATGTTGGCAAGTCTGCCCACAGGACAGACCTAAAGTCAGCCCCGATAACCTAGTCTGCCCAGAGATAGCCACACGCTGTGAGTTTGCAAAAGCAGATGTGCGGAATGCTCAGAGCCTGTAAATGAAACAGGCAGACTGCTTCCTGTGCCTTTCAGAAGAGAGCATAGGAGACGCTGGTTACACAACCCTTAGGACTCACACTGTGCAGTCTCAAACATTCTCCATCTCACACAGTTGGCACCATTTGAACAAAAAACAGAAGGCAACTTTCCTCATTACTTCCTTCCCCTCTTCCACAGAAGATGGACTGCTGGGGAAGTTTGGTTAGGAACTTTTGGGAGGAGGATACTGCATTTTTCAAAGAGACAGACGCTGATACAGACACACATAGATTAAAAACTTACCTCTTCAAAAGTCATAGACCAACTACCGTTTTCAACCATAGGTACAAAGACAATTCAAAAAAAAAAAAAGGAATATCCAATGAAATTGTACACCTACTAATACATTTAGGAAATGGCAGTAACAAAAACAGACATTTGTTAATGCTATTTTTTTGTTCTGTTTTCCCTTAGAGTGTCATATACTCTAAGTTCTCTCTGTGACTCTAATTATTAAAGGCAAGAAAGTATACTTGAGGCAGCCAGCGGGCAAGTCTCAACTCAGGAAGACTGATACTTAAAAACTCCTCCCTCCCCACACTGCTATTTGCAGTTTGCATGACTTATGAAAATGCTGCCTGTGGAACTATTAGCAACGACAGCGTGAGTTGTTTATGCTGTGTTATTAAAGCTGGGTGGAAGGAACTTCCTTGTATGACAGGACCAGAAGCTTTGCAAAATAGTTCAGGCAAAAGAATGACACTGTTGAACTAGGGAATGTGAAAGAAAAAACTATTCCCACTTCTCACTGGCTTCTATGGCTGAAGTCTGGATGAAGCAATCCAAGGGGAAAGAGAATGTTATTTATTCCAAGATGAGAAACCAGAGAAATGTGAACTGGCAATCAAAAGAAAATTAACTAAGCTTAAAGGGAAAAAATGATGGGCATGGAGGCAGTTGCATAAACACTACTAAATATTTTGGGTGTGTTGTCTGCTGCTATGATGAATTCTTGGCACATGTTTTTAAAGATATTTAAGGGTCAGGAAAAATGTGTTTTTAAAAGACCCAACACAGAGTCATTAGCAACAACACATTCGATTCTTGCCAAAAAAAAAAAAAAAAAAAACTTTAAGAGTTGACAACCATCATATTTAAATTTTCAGCAGTTTTTTGGCGTACAAAGATAAATACCTTTTGTGTTTAAGTGCCTATATCATCTGTAAATGAACATTTAAGAAAGTATGGACATTTTAAACTGTTTTATGCTTTTATGCCTTCCTCCTTTCCTTACTGGATCTAGTTTTATCTCCCTGTTGGAAATTTTAAATGTCAAACTAAAAACATACTTTTGTCAGTAATAATTGACAGTTGGCAAACCAGACTGCATTTCTTTTGGCATTTAAAAACCAATCTTACATTATATTCAAGCATAGAGGTCAGCAAACCTTCAATGTAAATAACCAAAAGTAAATATTTTGGACTTTGCAAGTCATACATCTATGTTAAAATTACTCAATTCTGTCACTGTCACGTAACAGCAGCCACAGACAATAAGTGGACAAAATGACGTGGCTGTGTTCCAGCAAAACATTATTTACAAAAACCGGCAGTGAGTCCGACTTGGCCCACAGGCCTTTATGTGTGGATCTCTGTTCTACTCTTGCACGCAGGTAAGATTTTCAAAAGGCAAATGGGTTACAGAAGATGTAGAAACAGGAAACAAAACTTTCTCAAAACTAAAGGACTGGAGAATTCTGATGATCAGCAATAAACACACTTAGTAACTCCTTTGGAGTATAACACGTATACTTCCCCCACGCATTAAGTGTAAGTGCGCCAGGGAACCAGCAGCATCAGAAACCGCCTGCTCCTTTTTAGCTACATTGCTTCAGAAGCTTCAAAAGGGCTCAGGCTTGCATCTTCTCAATCCTACAACAACAAATTCACGGTTATCCAAGCTCGAAAACAAAGTGGAAGCCTTCTCAACTGTGTCATTAAGTTATCACAGGCAGACCGAAACAATCATGTCCATTAGTGTTCATTAAAAGCACATTATTTCATAAAATAAGTATTTCTAAAAGTCAGCAACAGTCTCTGTGATATGAAAAACACACTAAAAATGTAAGCTTATTTTCATTGGTAGAAAGGCATTTTCAAACATCGATTGACTGATCTTGACTTTCATGAGTAAGGCAGGGCCCAGCAGTGAGGAAAAAAAGTACTCTTCCCTTTTTCAATGAGTAACAAATTTAGCCTAATGTAAGCATGCTCATTAGTCAAGCTTTAAAAAATGGGATAGATTTTAATAGATATGTAAAGATGGCAGATAACATAAATACAGTTAATCTTTACTTCAAATATTTTATATTATTTTTACTATGCACAATAAAATAGCTTTTAAAAATTATACACAGCAACAGTTGTGCTACATAACTTTGTTCAGGAAAAACTTGGTGTAAATGTAGACAAATCATTTTCTATTTGGAGTACTTTTTTTTTTTTTTTTT
>RJWT010023032.1:0-16959 GCA_004365215.1 Cuniculus paca | reverse complement strand
AGACCTGGGAGGCCAGACAGTGTGCCCCTGAGAGGGCAGTGTGTGAAACTGTGAGTGCAAAGTCAAAATTTAGAGAAGCCAGGAACATAGATCATCTGAGGGAAACTTCATGGAGGGGATAGACTGGATCCAAATGAGAAGCTATGGGAGCTACAATCACTGGAAGTGCCATGGGGTTGTAGCTACCCAAACCCTTTGGAGTTTACATCTTGCCACAGATTGTCTAGGATACTACACATGGGATAGCAGGACTGAATGTCTATCCTGACAGACTTTGGACTTGCTTTGGGTCCATCCCTTTGTATTACCTGTTTATAATGTCTATCTAATGCCATTGAATGTTGGAAGTGTTTAACTTTCTTTTCATTTGCACAGGGTCTCCCTGCTAGAGTTCTCTTAAGTCTCAGAAGAGACTTTGGACTTGGAATTTTCATCAATGCTGAAATTGTTAAGACTTTCACAACTTTTAGAGATGGATTAAATTCCTTTTGCGTAAAGGAATATACATGAGTCTTTGGAGGAGTCCAGGTGTGGAATATTGTAGTTTTCATGAGCTCATAGGGGTGGGATTTTTGGAGGCAGCTGAATCTAGAGTGTGTGACTGATTCATAGCACAATGCTAGAATTAAGGATGCTAGTATAAAGGATGCTTGATTGTTAGATCAGTCCACTGATTGAGAACCTTGATGTGGCACCGGTTTTAGGCACATGAAGAATGCAAGAGTTGTGGGGTCAGGAAGGATACTACCCAGATTTCAGATGGTCTGGGAGGTTTAGTATCACACTACTCCTGGTAGACTGGATACAATATAAGGAACAGAAAGAGGTTTATCTCTCTTTTTTTGCTGTCTTCTGGCACTCCAGCCACCATGAACTGTTGCCCCTCTGCCATGTGCCACTATGCCTTAGAGACAGCAGATTATGGACTGTAACCTCTACAAAACCTCCACAAACTATGAATAAAGTAAACCTTTCCCTTAACTTTGATCATCAAGTATTTTGTTTCAGCAACAAGAAAAGTACCTAAGACAAGTAGCAAGCAAGAAGAGTGAAAGAATTCACAAACATCAGCTACCCAGAGAGGGCTTCTATGGGCAATCTTTCAAGATTACTTTACACTGATTGCTGTTCATATCTACTGCAATGACATGACATTTTATTTTACATTTGTTTGTCAATTCTTTTTGTCTTTCAAATTGTAGCATATACTCCTCAAGGACAAAATCTGTGCTATTTTTCTTAGAAGAGTACAACCTTTACCTAGAATAATATCTAGCACATAATGTGTACTCAGTGAGAGATGAATATATAATAGATCCACCATAAATAAAAGCAGAGTTTTCACTATAACTTGTAGCAATCTAGTCAGGAAATCAACATCTTGTCTACTATCATAAACAACCAGAAAGGCAGATTGCTATATGTCAGACTTGCTGGAGACCAGACTAATTTTTCTAGTGACAACACAGAAAGATAAGCATTAACTTATATAACAACTGGTTTAACTGGTCAGAATTGATGAATACCTAACAGTTTCTCTAATTTTTATTCTTAGTTTCAGATTAGAACCAACCA
Organism: Cuniculus paca; assembly: GCA_004365215.1. Lineage (NCBI taxonomy): Eukaryota > Metazoa > Chordata > Mammalia > Rodentia > Cuniculidae > Cuniculus > Cuniculus paca. The sequence continues at coordinate 15,384 of RJWT010023032.1, read as the reverse complement.
GATAAAGTAAGCATATATCATTAACCAGCTACATGGGATGCTCTGCTTCTGTTAGTCAGCTTGTATCTTCTCCATATCTAAGCCTCCAATCAGAGCATACCTGAACCTTCCCTAGTTTCCACCCTAAGTCTTTTCCATTCCTCTGCCTGCCATTGAATCTCTGCCAAAATATAACTAACTTCCTTGCTTCAGTAAGTTCAGAATTAATAGCATTTCCCTTTCTGGTTGGTCTTCCACATCAATAATAGATGTTCAATAAATGAAGGGATAAATGTAACCTGAGTTGAGAAGACTATTAGAGAACCTTGCAGAATCTATTTGATGAAGAAATTTCATGAATTTTCTTTTTCATGAAATGACTGCTTTTATAGCAATCATATTATATGTGTGTATGTGTGTGTGTGAACATGGAGAAAAGTAATGAAGAAAGAAAGTAAAAATGAGAACAGCTAGACAAGATTCAAAAAAGACTTCCAAGGTACATGTTAAAACATAATCATGGTCATTATGGTCACGTCAGAAATCTTAATAATATTGGATCTTTGGAAAGAAGGTAATTACTACAATTTTTCTCCATGGAAAATCTCAATGGAGTACTCAAAATGAGAGTCTTAGAATCCACAGGTTGCAAGAAACTATCTTCCTTGTTACAGCACTAAGGATCAAAATCTCCATGTTCCATTGGGTAAAGAAAATAACCAATAAGCCCTAAAAACAGCAGGCTTCAAAAGGGCAATCCACATAATGGTAGGAGCAACATTTATGATTAGCCTAAACTTTGATTGTAAAAGTGATGAAAATGTAGGTTTTCTGCTTAGAAATATTGGGCAGAGATTAATCTGTTTGTCTCAGAGAGCACTTGCCTCTAATTTCGGCATAGAGTTTAAGTGAAAAGGAGGCTAAAACTGGAGCATTTCTGCGGGTGACTTTTGTCATGTCTTGGCCTATAAATTTGCCTTAGAGACACATGTGCCCATTGAACTATATTTTTTCTGGCTTGTTCAGTTCACAGGGGTCTGGGGAGGGGCAATTTTGTATGAATTTGTGCCAATGTCTGAAACACATCTCAGTGTTGGGTCAGGCAACTCACCATGGTACTCTCGACCTTTTATGCAGAATATGGGTGCCCCGATTTTGACAGAGTGTGATTAAGATGGAGAAATTAAAGGGCAAAAGTGAAACATAGTTATTTTCAAAGCAACTGTAATATACCAGATCAATAACTTGCAGCTTGCTTTTGCACCAATCTTTATTGTTTTTGACAGATCCACCACTACATGAAGTGCTGTATATTTTAGTGCTATCTCTGCTCCCTCTGACAGGTCAGTTGGTCTCACTGGGATTATTGCATACTGGGTTGAAGTGTAATGGTTCATTCTGGGCATGCTGAAAGGCAGGATTTGTAGCAACGTGTGAGTCCTGTGATTCACTGGTGAGATTGTGATGATAAATTGCTTATCTGAGTAGCAGGTGCAAAGTGCTATGAGATAAAACAAGGCCATCACCCTGGATTTCTTTGGAGTATTTGGATAATTTGCAGCTATGGATGCTGCTTTTCTTCTTCTCTTTGTCAAAGACGGAATGGTGAGAAGCCTTGTTGGTAAAATGCTGGAAGTAGATAGATGGGTAACATTTTCATTCTAGAATTACCATATAGTAAAAAAAAAGTTCATGACATAATTTGGTCACTTCCAAGTCACTGATAGAACTTCATTAAACTTAGCATGAGAAAATGCTCACAATATATAAATACAGCACCACACAGTAAAGTATTATCACTGGTTTCTTCATCATCTACTGATTGTGCTTAAAAGGTAATAATCCAGAGTTGTCCATGTATAGGTCATTTAAATATTTCAAATATATGAAGGTCAGGTTGGTTTTCCTATCGACCTTATCAAAATCATTCCTAGTATAGCTTGTCCTCTTCAATGACAACAAGAAAGCAATGACAGCACACTAATCTTTATGCTCTGAGATCAGAGTGTACAAAGACTTGAATAATTTTGTTTTAAGCAAAGTAAGGTGTGTTTATTTTTTCATTGCCTCATGAAAATACCAAAATGTCTATGACTTAAAACAGAAAAGGTTAACTTCTTGATGCAAAGTTCACTATATATCTGATGACTTTTGATCATCTTCAAGTCATGCTGTTCTGAACCTGAGGCTTTGAAAACCATCCTGGCAGGGAAGTGAGGTTGAGGAAATAATGAAAAGGGAGTAAAAGAGTCATCTTGGAGTTTCTGGCATCAATTTCTTTCACATCCCATTGGCCAGTCCCATTGTCCTCCTTTGAAATGAAGAGCACTGTTGAATTTCTATTGAATACTTGGTCAATACTAACATTTTTCACTGTTTCAGTCCCTACTTGTAATTCTCTACTTTTTAGGCAATTATTCTAGTGCTGTGAGAATTTTTCTAGTGTTCAAGGGAGAATTTTTATTTATCTAAGAGTGGTTTGTATTATCTGCAATTCATAGATCCATATCAAGACCCAAATTAATATTTGGTCTTAAATACTTAACTGACTGCTGGCATTACATTGCTATCAGATTTCAACTTCATTTGAAACAATACAGTCACATGTAAGCTAGAAGTTTTTGTTTAATCTCATGGGATCAGCCCAAAATGCTTGTGGATACAGTGTACATTTCTCTCTTGTGCTTTCTGTCTGGTGTAGACCTACTGATGAGACTTGAAATCAGAGCCTTTACACAGAGCTACAACCCCAGTTGTTCTTATTTTTTTATTTTGAAATAGAATATCACTAACTAGGCTTGAACTTTCAGTCCTGTTGCCTCAACATGCCAGAATTCCAGGATTACAAGTATGTGTCACCACACCTGGCTCCTGATGAGCCTTATGCACAGCTACCTGGTGCTGAGTAAAAAGATTCTTTTTAGTGAGCAAGTAGCTTAGATCATGACTAGGTAACTTCTCAGTCAGTTATTTTATTTTACTTTGTTTTATTTTAATTTACTTATTCAATAAACTGTATGCTCTCTGGAATAATGAAAAGGAATAATGAAAAAGGGTGTAAAAGGATCATCTGGGAGATTAATTCCCATTAGGAGATAAAAATCAAGTTAAACACATCTATAAAAATGCATATGAAATGAAACAACCGAAAAATAAAAAAGCTTGTATTTAAATATACCAAATACACAGTCAGATTGAGAGGGAAAGAAAACAGTCAATGAAGCTATAGATATCATGCAGAAGTAAAGAGATAGCCTTGCTCTGTTCCTTCTTTACCCATCAAGATCCTGCTGGTGTGTACTTGCCATTCTTCTTCACGTAGGAAATTGGAGCCCATGTTCAAACTGTTTCACAATTAGATGAAACTACTGTGAAAAGATGATTATGCTCCAAACCATCTATCTCAAAAACAGATGCAAGAGATAGTTCCCATTTCTCCCTTTCTGAAAGAAGCCCACCTTAGCTAGTAAACTGTCTCCTCTTGGGTCTGACAACTCCAGGCCTCCCTTAACTAGCAAACAGCACTTTGGCTCTATGTAATCCTTTATTCTATTTGTTACAACATTTTACCCTATTTGGGAGGTACAACTTTATGAATGGGGTATTTATGGTGAAAGGTAGCAGGATATACCACCTTACAACATGCCGCATGACATAAAGATTACTTTGAGCTGGAGATCCTTGAAAAACAAAAGCAAGTAAGGTAAACTTTTTCTTCCTTCCTCCTATTTGCATAAAAGCAGAACAAAAATTCCCAAAGGTGTCTCTCCCCTCTCTACCTTGAAAGAAGAAAATGCTTTTGACCTTCGTCAGCCTAGAAATGACACCAGAGAGACTTTCAAAACAAACTTTAGCTACCATGAGTTTTCCATATATTGACTTCCTATAAACTGCCATCCATGGAAACTCAAGATTCTTTTCTGTTGTTCTGTCATATATGAAAAAACGCATTACTCTGTGTGGAAGAAGCTACATAAGGCAGAGTTGTATACCAACCCTCTGAGTTTCTTTCCCATAGTTCTCTCCCATGTATACATGAAATATATATGTTAATAAACTTCTGTGTGTTTTCCTCTTGCTAATATATCTTTCATTACTGGAGTCCCAGCTGAGGACTTAGGAGACCAGAAAGAAAATTATTTTTTTCTCCCCTCCAATAACAGAGTTTTCAGAGAGCTAGAGAAAGGCATACTTTGAAATTACATAGATGACACCCAAGTTCAAACATTGACATTAGTGCTCTCCGTGGAAAGGGTGCTTACTTTCCTTTGAAACATGACTACTGATCAACTTCACTTGCAAGATGTTTATGGACATTAACTAGAAATATGTAGACAATAACCTGGTATATATTACGAGTTCAATAATTGATGACTTTTTTTTGCTTTTTTGATTTTCTGCATAGCCTCGAGAGATCCTTGTAGCAACTTACTTGTTTTGAGTTTTAGGGGCCTGAATACCTCTCATTTGGCAAAACTCAGCACCACTTATTTTAGCTTTCACTTCAAGACACATATAAGAAACGGAAACCAAATCTGGCTGAATGCCCTACCCTAGGGCAGAAAGTTATTGAATCTTTCAGAGATGAGGCATTAACCTCGGCTTATTGAGAAAGATGCGAATCTAGAGGCATGTTCCTTTTCTTTGTAAGCCTTGTGTCACCAACTCCCCAGAGGCAGGTGATAGGAATTTTGTGTGTGAGGGATGCATAGTTTGGGATATTACTCTTTGAGCCACAAGAGGTCCTTGCCTAGTGTCTCATTTCCCATGAGTATTTCCCAGGGAAGGGCATTCCCTATCACAAAGATTGCGAATCAGTCTGAAGTAGAGGTTGTTGGATTTTCTATCACAGATATCTATCAGTAGGTTCTCCTTCACCTTCAGCTCAGAGATATCCTTTGAAGAAAGATATGACAAAACTAGGGAGATATTATGAGCTGAGCAAAAAGAATCGATATCAATGCAAAGTGGCTGTTGTTACTATGGTGCCTTTTATATTAAAAAGAATCACCCATGCATATTAGGAAGAAAATCATAGATCAACTGTAAAATCTTGTTTTATCCATTTTAATTCAGAGCAGGTATAAAATAATTTCTTTAAAGTTAGCATTACTACCGTGGCTAGGGAAATAGGAAAAGAATGGACTTAGGTTCTTGCCCTCGAGTTCCAAAAACTGTTTCAGAGATAAAATTTACAATTTTAAAATACTTATAGAACTTATGTAGCAGAATTAGTTGTCAAAATTTATGTTTCAGAGAATAACTTATAGGAAATAAAGCAGAAAGAGAATACTGAGTCCTATCAAAGTAATTAAAAATTTTTTTTAGGAAAAAGTGACAAGATTTAGCCATGCTGTAGGAAAGTTTCACCGGATACAAAGTGGTGAATCACAGCAAGCTTCAAAGACAAAGAAGACCAAAACATATTTCCAAGATGCAGAACTATGTTCACCTCCTGTATAGAAGAGATAGAAATTAGAAGAATATAATTGTGTAGTGGTCAAACAATGTTTATCAGAGTCCTACAAACATTTTTTTGATTTAAATATAGACTTTAATATGATTACTACTTTAGAAAACATTAACTATCTGATTAAAAATTAAAAACAAACCATTAAATATGCTATATGCCAAATTTTAACGTATTAGAAAACACCTATGTTTTAACCATATTGTTAATGCAATTCATTTTATGCAGATATTAAATTAAACATTTCTTACCTGTGGCTATATATTTGGTCTTTTTGTATAGAACTCATATATTTATTATTATATTCAATGAGAGGTAAGCAATCTGTGTCTAATCATGAAAACAAATACAAATGGGTACAAATCACAGTGGTAGTGTCATGGTGTGAAAGTTCTAATACATCTTGGTAGTCTTGAATGACATTGTAAAGAGTTCAAGTGTGAATCAAAATGTTCCCATACATTTTATGCCAGGGAATAACAAGGGGAGGCAAAGGAAGTGTGAATGCTAAGAAGAATTAAGAGGGCCAAAAGCTGAGTGTATAATTCTTTAACAATTGTTAGGTGACTAATGCTTAGTATAAAACAAAAATCTTAAAATTAGCATATGCATTAATCAGGCTGTGGTCATGATTGTACACCTGGAGGCAGATGTTCTGTTTGCTTGCTGCTCTTGTTCAGTAATAATATCTCAGGACTGTGAGAGTGATTCAACTATGAGCCAGTGAGAGGGGGCAGAAGAATGCCAGGAGAGGCTTCTGAGTTATTCTAGAATTATGCAGACTGAAGAATAGAGAACTGGAGCTAGCTTCCATGAGAACAGAGAGTTATAAAAAAAATAGCTTCTTATTTCTGATCACTGAGAGGAGGTGTGTTAGCCAGCTTTGCATCACCGTGACAAAATACCTGAGAAAGACTATTTAAAAGTGAATGTATTCTAGCTTATAGTTTCAGAAATCCTTGATAAATAGTCACTTCTGAGCCTGTGGTGAAAGAGCACTAGGGTGAGAAACATGTGGTGGAGCCAAGCAGAGCACAAAAGTAAAGAGACTGAATCACAAAAGTAAAGAGCCCTAAAGGAAAGGGCCAGGTACCAGAGATAGTCTCAAGTTCACAGCTGTTGATCCACTCCCTTCAATTGTTTCCATTACTTCTCAGTAATGTCATCAAATTTTGATCTCAGTGGATGAACACACTGATGAAGTTAGGGCCTTCATAATCCAATCATTTTCCAAAAGTCCATCAGTTGGCAAAAAAGACTTTGGCCCATGTGTCTGGGGGACATTTCAGTAGAGAGTATGACAAGAGGGAAATTTTAAGTTAAAAGATGTTTACTGAAGCAAGTGCCATAAACTGTATGTTCAGATGGTCCAGTTCATCTCAAACTACAGTGACTTTTCTGTGACAAAGAAGGGTTGCTAAAGTAGCTCTACCTTAGATAGGGTAGAGGAAAGGGTTAGATAGTGACTACTAGATTCTCTGCCCGGTTCATCTAGAATCAAAACTGGAGGTAGAGGCAGACGAAGTTAGAGGGACATAAAACTGCTGGAAAATAACAAGGCTTATCTGTGCTAGGCTCATAACTTCTATGGTCACAAAAATGAAAAAAACAAAAACTAAAAAGTTCCTGTCCTCTGGAATTAAAAAAAAGAGCTCCCTTCCTCCAAAATCTTACAGATTTGAGACAACAAGATACATAAGTAATGGTAATATAACATGGTGGGAGGTGAAATGAAATTCATCACAGGTTGGCAGAAGAACCAAAGAAAGAACAGTGAGCTTAAATTGGTTAGGCCTTCAAATACGAATGAGCCAAAGAGGGATGGAACAGAAGGGCAGTTTCAGATATAAGAGATGGCTATACAAAGACAGGATGGGAGGGAGGAAGTACATGGAGAGAAACTCTGGGAAGCATGAGGCTGAGAACTGGACAAGTAAAGCTGAAGGCAGAGGCAGGCAGTGTCTACCTGAGTCAAAGCCCTTGCCTTTGGGTAGCATGAGTTCTAGGAAGACAAGCAAGAGGTAAATCATCCAAATACCTGATGCAGTGAAGAGTCACAGTGTGCTTCTCTATTGCTGGAAACCATAATCAAATGCAAGAGAATAAAGCAGAATTGAAGAGATGCATTCATCAGAATGCTTGCCTGTAAGATTTGAATTATCGATATCACGAAACTCCTTAATGAGTCACACACATTAGAAATAAGCAAGTCTTTCTTTGATTGTGATAAAAAATGCACTGTTGCAAGTACAATCATAAATACTAAGAGGCTGATATGATAGTGGAAGAGAAAATTAACTTTGAAAGAGGGAGGAGAAAACTAATCTTCCCAGAGGAGGTGAGATGGAGTTGTGATTTTAAGGATAAAGGGACGTTCATTAAGAAACCAAGGAGAGTTAAGGGCAGCCTAGCAGCAAAAAGCCTGAGTGTACAAAGCCAGAGAAATGAGAAGCAGTAACCAGGAGATAGAGAAAGGGGCATAAGCTGGAAATTCTTGATTAGAAGGTCTGAAAAATGTGTGTGTTGGGAAAGAGGCGAAAGCTAAAACGGAAAAGTTTTATTTTGCCAGTATTTAGGAGGCCCTGAAGGATTTCAAACCAGGATAGGATAAGAAATAGAGTTTTTAAGAAGAGCATAATTAGTTCTTTAAACTAAAGGAAGTTAATTAGGAAATGTGAGAAAATTGCCTCTATAATTTTCTTAGCCTGTACATAGTTGATGTTTGAAATTTTGTTGAAGTGTAGTGTTATATATTCTCTCTTTTTGAAAAGATAAATGGAGTTTTCATAGCCCAGTACATTTGGTTGGGTGAGTTGCTTGATTAGTTTCAGGGATAGCCCTAATTCAAGAGAGTGAAAGAAAAAAAAAACCTAATCACAGTAGCACAGTGACTTCCAAAGAAGGGAAATGAGCTTAGAGGGTAGAGGGGGGGAAGGAGACATAAAATGTGAAGATACACTCTTTCCTTCCATCTTGATGTGGCAAAAGATAAATGCATTATCACATTTATTTGCTCGGTTATTATATTATTTGCTCAGTTATTCTTTAACAAAATTTGCTCAGTTATTCTTTAACAAAAAATATTTCTGTATGTCTCTTTATATCAGTTTTATTTTCTGGCAAACACAAAATTTTGAAGAAAATAATTTTACAAGAAGGGTCTGTAACTAAGGAAATAAATGTGAATGAATTTATAAACTCTAGTTCTTATGCCATGAAGACAAAAGTTTAGAAAGAGTTGAAAGATGCCAACATATTAAGCATCACACCAATGACCTTTAATGTTTTGACCATGATAGGAGGCTTTACATCTATCCCTCAAGTGAAGATACAATTTAAATAGGTGAGAGGGGGAAGAGAGAGTTACTTCTAATATATTTTTCTGTGCGTTTCTTTGGCAACTAAATGAAACTTTACACTGGTATGAACTGAAGAAAAATAAGCAAAATACAGAGACTACTCAAGGTAGGTGAGGAAGTAGGAGGTGGGTGATTTTTATTTAAAGAAATTGAGGGCCGAGGATTTAGCTCAGTGACCCAAGCGCCTGCCTGGCAAGTGCGAGGTCATGAGTTCAATCCCCGGTGCTACAAAAAAAAAAAAAAAAAAAAGAAAGAAAGAAAGAAAGAAATTGAAGCTCTCAATAAAGAACTCCATACCAGGCTACTAAAGGAACTTCAAAGAATCTCAGAATCATTAATCCTAAATTTAGAATATGCTTTGCAGTCAAAAGATTAAAGATAGGCAAAAGTAGCATCCTAAATTTTGAGATCAGATAGAGAAGCTAAATGTTGGGCATTTAAGATACTGACATGTGGACATTTCTCTTGTCTGAAAATAGACAGGTACCAGGGTAATAACTGTCTCCTCCAGAGGCTAGAGGGACTCTGAGTTTTCTCGGGTCTACATAATCTTTGTGGAGTGTTATGGTTTGTGTCTAGATGCCCCCCGCCCTGAAGTCCCATGTAGTCATAGGGTTTTTTCTTTTGGAGGTGGCTGAATCTAAAATGTGTAATTGACTCATAGTGCAATAGTGGGATTAAGTGTGGGTGATTTTTAGAATCGGCCCACCACCCTAATCCCAGCAGTCTGGACAAGACAAAAGGTAAAGAAAGAGACTTATCTCTCCCTTACCTGGCTTGCTTTTGCTGTTTTCTGCTGCCATGAATTGTTCTCTTCTGGAACGCCTCTCTGCCAAACCACTCTGCCTTGGAGTCAGAGGATTATGAACTGAAACCTCTACAAACTGTGAGCTAAATAAACCTTTCCTTCCTTAACAATGGGTGTTAGGTATTTTGTCTCAGCAATGAGAGAAAAGTAACTAACCCATGGAGAAAGACCACAGACTCCGAAAGTAAAACATGGCCCTGTTTGTAAGCATTGTGTTGGCAGGGGAGACAGTTCAAGCAGCACTGGATTAGGTGGTGCTTTATACAATTTCTTTTATCATTATCACCTATGTGCTTTTGTTCTTGGAAATAAAGTGGTACCCTCTCCAAGATCTGTCCTCTGGTTAGCAGGAACAGAAGCTCCCCATGACTGTTGGCTAGAATTAACAATTGCATTTGAGGTGGCCAAGAAAGATCTCAGGGTTATGCATTAGCCAATTTTTTAAAAAGCATATCTGAAAACCATAGTGATTTTAAAGGATGGAAAATTCAATGTCACAATATCTGCACAGTTAAATGGTTGAATTGTATATAATGTTTATACGTTTTTTGTAAGAGAGTAGAGCATTAATGTTCCCTTGTTAGAAGAAATTTTGACTTTTGGAAGGCATATTTTGAAGTTCTACTGGTTATGTGGGGGTTGATTTAATTATTGCAATATGCAGAAAGGGAGATTATGCCTCCATATAGAATGAAAAGTCCTCTTCTTCCTTCAACACCCCTCTCTTTTCCCTCTGTTCTTCTTTTCCATATGTACACAATGTTTCCTTTGTGGCAGGCACTATGCTAGATGCAGACACATGCATTTGTAGCTCCAGGTGCTCAAATTCTGGTGGGAAAACCCAAAAGGTGATGATCATCATAGTGTCACAGGGCTAGAGAAAGACATCTTAAGAGAAGTGCAGACAGAGCAAGTAGGAGCTTGGAGAAGTTTCCTAAGTTCCTGACATTTCTTAATCTTTGACAGCTGGAGTAGAGAAGTGGGGTGCTTCAAACACAGAGCACACAGTAGGTGCAAAGGCTCCATGTTGGGATGAAGTTGGTGTCCTAAGCGTCTGTATCTAAAGACAGGAGGTTGCTTGACTTAAAGAAGACAGGTAAGGGAAAGGGCACTTGTCAGAAAAGGATTCAGAAAAGCTCTCTGTATAGGAGCAGTTAAACTGCTTGCACTCTTTGGCTTCCAAAATTTTAATGTGTCTTAATGTGTTCATCAGCTCTTTTACACTAAGCCAAATAATGATAATGATATAAAATAGTGCCTACAGCTTATCGCTCCCTCCCTTCCTCCCTCCCCTCTTTTTTCCCTCCCTCCTTCCCTTCCTTCCTCCCTCCCTTTCTTCCTTCTCCTTTTTTCCTCCCTTGATTCCACAAGGAATTTATAAATTTTAAAAATGCCAGGGATTTAGCTCAGTGGCCTAAGCACCTGCCTGGCAAGCGTGAGGTTGTGAGTTTGAACCCTGGTGCTGGAAAAAAATATGACAAGAATAGGTAAAACAATATAGGAGAATGGGCCAGTGGAATATAGAGTAACTTAAACCTGTTGTTTTTGTTCCATAGACTATAAATATGTTACCTGTTTCTTTATTCATTTAGCTAACAAGTAGTTTTTAGCATCAACTTATCCTGGACCCTTCATAAACTCCTGGGGATTCAGAAATGAATGAGATAATCTTTTATCTCATGCTGCCCTGTTCTATGGGGAGGATTCATGAAATAAGTAATTACCCAAATAAATGAATAATTTCTGAGATGGGCACGTACTTTGGTTATTGACTTGTCATCAGATCCTATTCAAACTTTTCTGGACCAGGCAAATGATTTCCTCCTCCTTTTGCTAGAGGCTTCTTGTTGGACTCTACTGAAACCCCTGAGGAGGGTGTCAGTCTAATCCATCTATCAATATGGCACATGGATGCAAAATATAGACAAAAAGAAAGAGTTGTTCAGTTGAGGAGCTCTGGGATGACCCAATGGTTTCTGTGAAACAAAGGGCTAGCTGGGGATTTGGCTCAGTGGCCTAAGCGCCTGCCTGGCAATCACTAGGTCATGAGTTCAATTCCCGTGCCTCAAAAGAAAAAAAATAAACAAATAAACAAAGGGCTATGAGGCCAAAAGCTCATGTCTTTTATTGGTTTCAGTCAGGGAGGTGGATGGGGGTCACTTCAGAGTGCTAGGGAAGAGAAACTTTGCAGGCATTGCTGGTAAGGAGAAACAGAGCAATTTTGTGCCAGGTACAGTCTCTCCAATTAGCAGTAAAATGGATAGCTTGATGTACACAGGACTGGCACCTTTACTACCAGGAAAGTGTAATGTTTTTGAGTCTCATGACCTCAGCTGAAATGTTATTTCATGCCTCAGTCCTGGAATCTCCCAGGTTCTTGCTTAAGCCCCCATTTCAGCCATCAGCAGAGAGGGCAATTCTCATCTGCATGCTGCAGTGAGACATGTTGGCATCTTGACCAGACTCAATCATTGTCTTTTGGCCAATTAAAGGAACATCTGGCTCAATATAGCCAGCTCTGCATATCTCAGTGAATAGGGTTAAAGGAAAGGTCAAGCAAAGATTGAGGCAAAGATCTTTATTTCTCAGGAGAGTACAGCTTGGCAGTCTTCCAGAAGACTCGACCAGGGAAGCTAGAGGGAGGCACAGGTCCTACTTTCATGATCTTTGAGCAGCACACATGGACTTCAGCATCCTTTACCCTTTCCTGCAACCTGTTTCAAGTTCTTTCCCATAATAGCCTGTCTGGTGTGACCACAAGAGGACACAAGGAGGCCCATCGTTGGAAGTTCACTGTACTCTCAGATCCTGGAGACAGCAGGCAGGGGAGTACATGCAAGGCCCCATGGGGGATTCAGGATGGTCAAGAGGGAGACAGGAGATGTGAAGGGAAAGTCTAAGGAGAATCCTTTATGGGGGTTTCCCTGGAAAAGCAAGGCAGTGCAAGGTTAGCAGTGGTAAGTAATCCAGGCAGGGCATGAGCTCTGAAGCAGTCCCTCGAGGTCTAGCATTCAACACAGGGGTGATTTAGATATGGGGATATTGTCTTCTGTCTGGACAGGTACATGGAGGGGATGTGGCTCTAGCTGGCTACATATCTGAGGCAGGATTAAATCTGGACTTTCGCTAAGACTTGAGTAGCTCAGGGAGAGGGACTCTATCCAAAGTCTGAAAAGTATTTTTAAAATGTCTACATAAAGTCACTATTGAGCCTTGTCCTGCCCTGTGCCATACCTGCCCATTGATCTGGTCACCCCTCTGGTTCTGGTAAAGGCTTTTGTGCATGTACAAGGCTCTTCTTTTATTTGTGCTCCAAATCTTTGGAGTTGGAGGCTGCTTCTCATGCAATCTGTAACTGGTTTACTTCACTGTGTTCACTTTTATTTCTTATCCATTCTAACAGTTTTGTAATCAGTTTCATATATTCATGTTCAATACATGTAGAGAGGTTTCTGTCCATGAGACAGAAGAGTTGTAATGAAGAGTGTGAGGGAGGGAAGATGCTGTCTGGGGTTGGCTGCTCAGGCAAGGTCTTCCTGAGATTACACTTCAAATGAGATGGAAAGTGTCAAGGCACAGTCCTGTTTATGTTGGAGAGCATCCTCACAAGACAAAAGATCCTTGAAGGCCAAGGGCAGGACAAGTTTATCCAATTATAGAGGTGACTTGGTAGGACTGTGTTTGAACCTTCTAGCACTTCTCACTAGAATTGACTTCAAGTTCTTTAGTCTATCTTTCTGAAGATTCTGGTAGCCTGTGTACAGTGTTCTCAAGTCCATAGGGTCTTGGAACACTCTGGTAGTCTTTGTACATTGTTTCTAAGTCCATGTGGCTCCGGAACATTCTGCTAGTTCTGCACATTGCTCCCAAGTGCACATGGTTCCAGAACATTCTGGTAGCCTGCATGCAGTACTCTTATGTTCACCCTACATGAAGGTTCCATTTAAGAATACTTCCTCAACTCTGTTTCTCTGGTGGCTTTGGTTGTCATCCAAGTGTTTCATTTGTTTGTTTGTTTTTAATCTAAGCAATGACCTTCCTTTTGTTCTATATGTTTCTAAAACTGTTTGTCTTCCCCATCTTTCTTTCTCATCTTTTTCATTTTCCCTCCCCAATCTCTTTTTCTGTCATTTCTCTCTTCTAGAAATCAACTGTCCTCAGGAAGAGTATTCATCGTATTCTAAACGTTGGCAGGGAGTCTGTGTTGGATCACAGATCGATGAACAGGGGTTTCCATAGAAAAGCTTCCTTGGACATGATGATATTTCCTGATTGCTGCTGTTTCCAGTGCTTTTTCTTGTGGTCTTATGTTTTTCACTGTAGAATCAATTTGCTACACATGTCATCTATATGGTGACTGAAACCCCACAGTGGAACATGGTGTCCTTTCTCAGAAATAGATGAGTTCTGTCCTTCAACTTAGTTTCATTTGGCCTTGGAAAGTGGTATCCAGTTTGTTGGGCTCTGAGAGGTAAACACAGACTTCACTCACCTTCCCAGGAGATGGTGGGGTTATTTTACAGAAACTTTTATCAGAAGGTGGTCACATGGGGGATAAATGAACACAGCAGGCTATTGTTTGCAAACAGGAAGTTCTAATCTAAAAAGCCTTTTCCATTTGCTTCAGAGGCATTCACAAAAAATGATACCACAGGTAAGCTATATCAGATCTATATAGCTTAGTGATAGAACAAACCAAAATATTTTTGTATGAAGAGAGCTGCATGGTGAATGCGACTTTGATCATTGTCTAGCCTGAATGGTGGGCCAAAAGTTATCCAGGACAAAGTATATTGAAAAGCAGGTTTTGGTACAAAGAATATGGACTGTTATAATGATAGACATTCATTCTACTTGTTCTTTATGGTTTTACAAATCAGAGGATCAAAGACAGTGGAAGATTCTTACATCTACCCACAAATGGTCTTAGAAGGGGGCAAAAATCCCTGGATGAGATGATGACTATTTTTGTACTTTTAATGATAGAGTCTATGGCAAGAATTTTGGGCATGGTGGCTGCTTCTTACAATTGTTGTTTAAGAGCTCCTTATTGAATTTTTTACAGAACTTATTTTGCTTGTTCCTATTAATAGCTTTATTTCTCAAAGAAAATGATGAACTTTCTCTATGTTCAAATGTGAAATAACTACATTGTATTTAGATAGGCATGCACATGCTGAATATGCTATTACAATCATTTGAATTAAGACTAAATTCTCCCTCCCCTGAAAAACCTTCCAAGACAGCTCTAGCACACACTGATCACACTGTCCTCTGAAGCCAGCTGTGACTTACTCTCATATTTGACAACCTGCATACAGCACCATTGGACACTTAAAGGTGTGTTAAAAGTATTATTTTTTAATACTATATCTCATGAATTTTTAATTATCTCTTTAAGTAGGTCATAAGAGCAGGAATTGGAGCTTATAATTCTTGGCATCCTCATGCCAAACAGCACTAAACACGGGGCATATCGTGATAGATTTGTCTGTTAGATGATCTAATGACAACTACACAAATTGTGCTTGCTTTTTTCTGGGGAGGGTTCTGGAATTTAGAACAACAGAATATAAGTCAATATTACGTAACATGGGATAAAATATTATTTTCCCCAATGCAATTCTTTCTGCTGGTATGTATGCTTAGTGTTTTAAAATGAGAGGTATCTGGGGTGATAACACAAATTCCTTCAAAATATTCCAGTGCATAATGTTTTGTGTTATTATGGATTAACACAAAATCCACCAAGAAGTGACTAATCACAG
>RJWT010023031.1:0-16972 GCA_004365215.1 Cuniculus paca | reverse complement strand
TAGTATGCTATCTTCAGAAGCAGAAAGACATTAGATTTTTCACATGTAGTTTTGTCATCCTGTTCCATGATTTAAGTTTTAAGAGATTCTTGCTGTGTTCACCATTGTGGTAGTTCCTAGTCATATACAACTCTTGAACATTAAAATGTTGAACAATTAAAATGTGCCTGTTTTGAATTGAGGTGTGCTGTGAATATAAAATATATACCTATTTTCTAAGACCTACAAATAAAAGAATATAAAATATTTAATAACTTTTATATTGATTGTACATCGAACTAATACTTGGGATACATTTGCGTTAAGTAATATATGTTAAAGTTAATTTTATTTGTTTCTTCTTGAGCTTATTAATGTGACTATTTTTTTAAATGATACATTGGACTTGCATTTTATTTCTGTTGGATAGTTGGATATCCAACTATTGGATATTCAAACAAGTATTATGATAGTGTTGTCATATAGTAAAATTATTAAGAACACAAGACTTGTAGCCAGGATATGATTCTTGCCTATATCATTTCGTAGCAGTGTAATTCTGGGTTACTTTTTGGACTTAATTTTGCTTTAATTTTCACTTCTGTAAAACAAGAATAATAGTGCTATCCATTGCAAAGATACAGTGTGTAGGTAAAACAACACAAAAGAAGTAAAGCACTTACCACAAGGGATAACATATAGGAAGTGTTGATAAAATTTAAACTTCTAGATATGCTTTTGTTATTACAGTATCAGACTTTGCACTTCAATTGGGCATTATCTTTATTTTTTTCTTCTTTCAAAATTTCTGCTTTACTTATAGTAAAAAGATTCTTAGCTAGGCACCATAATTTGATTAGGGACACACACATACAAACTAATTCTTAAGAGAGAAAAAATACATCACAGGCAAGTGTTCATTAGGTTTGTCTACAGAAAAATTTTAATGCTTCTTCAAGAAAATATTGCTTAATACTTAATAGTATTGGTAATACTTTATACCTCTGTAGACTATGTGGAAACTATAACCCAGCTTTGTAATTGTAATCCAGACAGAAGTCTTTTAGCTGGAAATTAGTGACGTGTTGGAAACAGTATTGTTCTGGAACTTGAGACCTGGGCTTTTTAGTCCTAATTCTATTATAGTATTTGCTTGGATTCATTTCCTTATTTAAAATCATCAAGTTGGACTAGATTATAACCCTAATGTCCCCTCAAGGTTATATTAATGCCAGTATATCATATGGTTTGAATGTACAGACCAGTTGTTCTGAAGTTTTCTAGCTCATACTGGTAAGAGGGAAGTTATAAAGTAACTACTGTAGGGTCATGGTAGGATAGAGGCGGAAATTTTTTTTATGTACCCAGAAAATCCTACAGGATGCTTTAGGTTGAACCAGACTATTCTTTTCGAAGTTAATTTTAGTTTTACTAGAGTCAAATACAAACCTAGATTGTATTAAGGTATGAAGCATATGGATAGAGGAATACTTGGATTTTAACCCCAGCTTTACCATTAGATATCTAAGTCCCAAATGAGTTGTTGTTTTGCATTATTTTGCTTTCTCTATATGTAATAATATGAAATGTAACCATGTAACATGTCACTCAGAGTAGGCTCTTGAAAAATTAATATTTTTGTTGTCTACTGTTTGCGTTAGTATTTGTGAAAGCTTATTAGGGGAAAATAATTTAAAATATTATATGAGTAGAGATCTTTAAATTTTAAAACCCAAAACTTAGGTCATTCTTGAAAATTAGTTGTATTTCATCTTCAAGGAATAGTTGTATGTGTGTTTTTGTTTTTTCAAAACTACAGACCATTGAAAAAGATGGAGAATTCTTTTTTTTGAAGCTAACACAACTTTATGCCTATTAAAGTGAATTTAAACCTAATAAAGATAATGTAGATATACACACTGCTTGCACACATACACAGATAAAAACATAATAGTTAAAAATAATAGTTGAAGCTAGCAGTGTATTAAAAATTATATTGATCAGGAAGGGTTTATCATGGAATAAAAAAATGACTATACAGTAAGAAATCTTTACACAATTCATTTTATCAACACAGTAGAGGAAAATTTGTGATTAAAACAAAGATGTACTTTACAAATAATCTGACTAAAATCCAGCAATTTCATAGGAAAATGCAGAGTAATGCAACAGTGACACAATATGCAGTACTGGCAGTATGTGAGGAATGAGGATACTTATTTTGATGTGTATAGCGTTTTTAGGGGAAAAACTGAGATAAAAGTGCTGTTTCCTCTGGGTAGTCCCATTTTGAGAAATTATTCATTTGCAAAATGCTGTATTACTGTAGTGCTAATATATACTATCATAGTATATTAGGATATATATGAAGGATACTTGTTTTATAGTTTATGATAAATAAAAATTGTAAACATTAATGACTGTTGATCACTGAAGGAACAATACTATGAAATATGGTCAATATGGCTGCTGACCAGGAGGGATGTTCATAATGATAGTGTTAAATTAGGATATGGTGTATCAGATTATAGATTATTGTGCAAATGTTACCCTTTTTTTAATTAAAAAAAAAGCCTGTGTATGTTAAATGTGTACATGAGTTATGAAAAATGTGCAGAACTGGGTTAAGATAGGGGATGGGATTAGTGAAGTAGGAAACTTATTTTTATAATTTGTTATAGTGTATATTATGTGCATTTAATATCTTTGCAGTAATCACATTTAATGAAGGAAAATTTGCTGAATAGATTCGAAGTATGAGAATGAGTTTTAAAGATGTTCAATTTAGTTAACCAGAGACATGGAAAATAGACAAATATTATTGCACATCCTCTGCTGTAGAGATGTGGCCATTTCCATTTCCAACCATTATAACAAGTTACTTCTTTTTTTTTTTTTTTTTTTTTTTTTTTGCGGCACCAAGGATTGAACTCACGACCTTGCACTTGCCAGGCAGACGCTTAGGCCACTGAGCTAAATCCCCAGCCCAACAAGTTACTTCTTGAAAGAAATATATTTTACACTACAGCTTGTGACATTAATGATTTTTTCTTTTATAGCAACTCCGCTCCAATATTCGAGAAATGGAAAAGCTTTGTTTGAAAGTCCGAAAGGATGACTTGATACTTCTGCAGAGATTGATAGATCCTGTTAAAGAAGAAGCATCAGCAGCAACAGCAGAATTTCTACAACTCCATTTGGAATCTGTCGAAGAACTTAAGAAACAGTGTAATGATGAAGAAACTTTATTACAGCCTTCTTTGACCAGATCCATGACTGTTGGTGGTAATGTATTATACTAAGTCTTATTCTTGACCATGATAATGCAAATTAAATTTAATTAATTAAAGCTTACCTCCTTGTGTAGAGATTGTAGATCATGAGTCTGCAGGGATCATTTGCTATCCCAATATGCTGAATCTTTGGATCCTGAATGGATTGGAAAAGTATACCCTAAGGGTAAAATTTCTGCCAAGATTAGAACTTCAGGCCTTTAAGTACTTATTTGCCTAGGTGTTGAAAAGAAATTTTAAAATATTTCCTGAAGATAATGCCATCCTTTGTGTGCAGCTTACTTCTCACCCCTCTCTAGTACAAGACTATTTTTTTCTTAAACATTTTGGTTTTCACAGGTCTATTAGATCTCTTGCCCAACTCAGTTGTCCAGATATAACTGACAGCATAAAAAATATACAATGGGAATTGTACTTTCAATTTTTGTGAAAGAACTTGCCATTATATTATTTTTGAGGATGTAAGTAATGTTGATCACATTATAATAGTGTCTTTAATCCTGAAAAAAATTATTGACTTAATGTATAGCACTACTTACAAGTGGCTGGTCTTTTTGTTTTAATCGTATAGTTTTTAATAGAATAACTCATAAAGTTTTCCTACTTGAGATGCCTACTAAAACGTGTAAAGCCAAAATTTTTAACTATCAAAAGTTAAATTTTAAAAATATACTGACCTTATTTTATAATTTCTGCCCTTGTTTTATATTTTGTTTTCATTTTATAATTTACATTTTAATTTTATTCTACCTTATTACATTTTGTGTATCATAAGATGGCTTTAATCCTAATGGAAACACAAGGGTATAATTGCAAATTAAAGAGATTGTTAAGGATGTTAACACTGCCCAACTTTTTTTTTTCCGTTTACAGGGGCACTCCTGCCCCCCCTCTTTATTTTCAAATCCAGGTTAGTTTTAATTTTATATTTTCAGTGCTAATGATTTAGTAATTTGCAGAGGAACTTTTTTAAAATTAGGAAATAAACATTTAGGCCATCATTCAGAGTTTCTGGATAATCTTGTTTTGTTGTTTCCTTGGTAGCTAGTATAGTGTTTTACACTTAATAAACTATTCATAAATACTTTATGAATATAAATAAATATCTTTATAGGGATAATTTTGTAATTTCAGATGTGCTGTAATTACTTCACCATGGGTAACCAACACTTAGCACTCAACCCTTGGTTGAAGAATATTTGGAAATCATGTTTTTTGTTAGTTGTAGTTACTGTTTATCTATTGGTGAGGATGAAGGATGTTTTGATCACCTCATGCAAACTGATACTGTCTGTGCATATGCAGAAAAACTGGGCTTTCCAGTTCCATGTGATTAAGGAGACATCCTATATACCCATATGTTGTCACAGTTGTGATAGCAGTAATAACAGTGAAGATAAGCTGGATTTTCTAAAGAGTAGCAAGCATTAGTCTCTTTTACTATTTAATCTTTCAATTGCCCAACAATTCCCTATCAATCAAATTTTAAAGTTCTGAGTTTTCTCATAATAGTGTATAACAGTAATCTAATACTTTAATTTGTATTTTATTTAGTTATTTATTTTAATTTAAAGAGATTAAAACCAAACCAAACAAAACAATGAAAGCTATACAGGACTTTAAAACAAGATATTAGGAAATTAAAAAAAAGATACTAGGAAATCAACAATGGCTGCTGTAATAGTATGTCTTGTTATCTTCAAGATAGCTATCTAGATCATCAGACATAATAAAACTAAACAAAACAAAACAATGAAAATGATACAGGCATTCAAAACAGGATAATAGGAAATTAACAATGGCTACCATAATGCATCTTGTTATCTTAAAAATAGCTTCCCAGACCATCAGGCATAGGCATGTAAAGTTAACCAAACAATACAAGAACTAAGTGGAAATTTCTACTATGTCTGTGTCTCTTGAACTTGTTTTTGGTGGACTGGGGAGTCTGAGATTGTATTTTGCTCCTTTGTCTTAACATTTTCCTGTGTTTCTCCAAATCATCCCATTGCTGCATCCCGGGCATTTCCTGCGTTGGCTCCCAATCCCCCACTGTAGTGGATTGGACTAGGTACCCACGTTCCTCCGATTCGGGGTTCCTGGAGTGGTGGAGAGGCTTGGAGCAGTGGTTCACTGATGCTCCCCCATGGCAGCGGAGCCTTAGGACATGCCTTGTTCTCCAGGCCTCACTGGGTTATAGCCTTGGGGCATAAAAAAACACCATGTCCATTCTGTGGTTGATGGGCAAGCTTTCCCCACTTTTTTCTGGGTTCCTGTCACATGCAGTAGTTTTCTGTGCTTTGACTTTCAGTCTATGAATTTACTTTTGAGTTAAATGTGTTTCTTGTATACAACATATTAATGGATTCTGTTTCTTGATCCACCTTGCCGGTGTTTCTTTTTATTGGTGAATTGAGGCCATCTACATTAATGGTTATGACTGATATGTATTCACTTGTTTGTCATGTTATTTTCCTACTTTTGGCTCCCTACTTTTCCACTCTGTTAATTGCTCGCTCTGCTTGGTGATTTGTTTCTGTTGTTCTTGGAATTGTGATCATTTTTAACTCTTTCTAGAATATCTTGAAGTACTCTTGGTAGGGTTGTTTTGGTGGTCATGAATTTTTTTAGTTGTTCTCTGTCAAACAAGTACCTTATTTCTCCATTAATTTTGAAAGATAGTTTTGCAAGGTACATCAGTGTGGGTTGGAAGTTGTTTTCTTTCAGGACTTGAAATACTTTACTCCAAGCTCTTCTTCATTTGATGGTTTATGTTGAGAAGTCTGCTGTGATTCTGATGAGTTTTCTTCCTATGGGTTTTCTGATCTGTTTCTGTTTCTTTTCTCTAACAGCTTTTAATATTCTGTTCTTGTGCTGAATTTCTGGGATCTTGATTGTTATATGTCTGGGTATAGATTTATTTTGGTTATGGCTAGCTGGAGTTCTATATGCCTCACTTATCTGTGCATTAGGTCCTTTTCCCATGCTTGGGTAGTTTTCTGCTATTATTTCTGTAAATAGTCTTTTTGTGTCATTTGTGTTGACTCCTGCTTTTTCACTGACACCTATCAGTCTTGACTTATTTTTGTTTAGATTGTCTTGCAGGTGTTGAATTGTTATTTCCTGGCTCCTTGTTATTTTTAAGAGATCTTTTCTTTCACAATTGATAGCTGCAATCCTGTCTTCATGGTGTGAAAGTCTTATCTTCAGTTTCTCTCAAGCAATTTTGCCAACTTTCAATGGAGTTTTTAATTTTCTGGGTATCTCTTTGAATCTGCTTCATGCATTCCAATGCTTTCCTGTCTTGTTCATTCAAAGTTTCCATCATTTTCCTATGCTTTTTTAAATCTATGTCTTCTTTAGATATGCTCAGCAATTCTTTCATTGTAGTTGTCACTTCTTACTTTACCAGAGATATTATTTCTAATCTGATTTCCTTTACAGCTTCATGAAGTTCGTTCGTTCTTTCTTTCTTTCTTTCTTTCTTTCTTTCTTTCTCTATTTATTTATTTATTTTATGAAATTGTTTCTTTGTTTCAGTTGCTATCATTTCAGAAATTTCAGGTGTGCAACTTCCAGTTTCTTCCATACCTGTGTCTCCTTGACTGGCTCTGTGTGGGACAGAGGTCTGAGATTGCATTTTGCTCCTTTGTCTTCACATTTTCCTAGGTTCTTCTGGATGAGCCAGTTGCAGAGTCCCAGGTGCTTCCCATGTTGGCTGTCTGTCCACTGTGTAGGGGAATGGGCCAGGCACCTGGGTTTCTCCTAACCTAGAGAACACAAGAAAGTTAAAATCACTGTCCTAACACATACCTAAATTGTTCACAAAGAGTGAGTTTCTCTTAGATTGTCTTAAGTATAGAAAGATTCTTAAAAAATAATAGAGGATGGGAAAGGAGAATAATGAAAAAATGTGAGTCATTTCCATAAGACATAAATAGTGGGGTGGGAATTGGGTTTGCTTCATATGTGGTCATCTTCTAGCTGTAAATTGTTTTCTGTCATTCTACATGTTTTTATTCTGTACTCTCCAGTTTTTTCTTATTTTTGCATTAGATACTCTTTATAGCAGTGACAGCCTATACAGAAAAATGTGTTTTATTTGCAGAGAAGTGCCTTAAAATACTGGTTTTTTTTATAAATCTGATTCTAAATAGATTGGTTGGAAATATCAGCAGAGATTCAGGAGCAGTGTTGCCACATTTTCATGAGTAAGATCAAAAATACTCTTTCATTTATAGATGAAAATAACAAATAGGGTGTTTTATGTTCTCTGGAGAACAAAAGAAGCTTATTAAATTTAAGGGAAAGCTATGATGATTTTGCTGTTTTCTTTTATCCAGATTCTAAGAGTTCCTAAAGCAGATCTTTGCCAGTCTTACTCGATCTAAGAAAGAAATTCCCTTCAGGCTCCATTGTATGCCTACTTTCCTTTTTAGCATAGTGCTTTCCACCAAGAGACATGATGAGCCCACAAATCTAATTTTTATTTAGAAAGGTGATTCAAACCATACAGAGTGAATCAGTGCTTCTCTCCATTTTTTGTCTTTCTTTACTTTCCATCCAGGGGACACACTTCAGCAACACAGCAGGACCAGAATCTTATTACATTTTAAACAAATATTCATAAGAGAAAAGAATCCAATCTTACAACTGCTGGGAACTTCAGACCAGTATATTGGATTTGATGAAATAGTAGATTTTTATCTTAAGTATATACATATGCTGAACAGCTTTGTGAAGCATGTAGACTGTTTTGGATTATATAATTCAGAAGATAAATTTTCTATTGATTTTAACTTTCTTAGAAGTCTTCCTTTGCAGTTAAGTTGTGACACAGAAGTATTTTATTTGGACAGATAGGTTTATGTAGATGACTGGTAAATTAATTTCACTATTTTTTTTTTTTTGCTTTTTTTTTTTTTTTTGGTACTGGGAATCGAACTCAGGACCTTGCGCTTGCCAGGTAGGCCCTGTGCCACTGAGCTATATCCCCAGCTAATTTCACTATTTTTAAGCTAACAAAACTTTAAAAATTTAAGTCATGTCTTAGAATTAATTCAGATTTATAGTGAAACATTTCTAATGTAGTTCAGTTTAGTGAAAATTTCATATGTATTATGTTGTAATTCTTGGTAGAATAATTATGCAGTATGGTGAATGAAAGAGAGTGGAGAGAGAATATTTTGATACATACTGAAGAGAAGGGAAGTCTTATATCAAGGTTACTTAGCTTATTTCTCCTTTCAACTAAAGTCAACTTTTGTAATGTTTACTTGAATTTATAGCCAATCATAAAGTTTTGAAACCAGTTTTGGAGTTTGAAAAATAGTGATGAATGATACATACACATACACAAATACTTGCTGTTTATGCTTATAGTTGTTTGCATGTGAGTGGAACTGAGAGTATTATGTAATATGAAGCAATTGCATTTTTTGACTCCTGTGAATATGCTAAGGTTCTTGAGCTTTCTTTCCTATAGCTATAATCCGTCTCAGTGTTTTTGCCTTAGCGTGTCCACAGCAGTCTGTAAGAGTTCAAAGTCAAAGGATGATCACCGAGGTTCAAGCTTTCTCAGTTGACAGTTACACTTCGAATTGACCAGTGATGTTGAGAGTTGTAACTTTACAGCAGGGCTCTCCATAGAAGAGAATAGCCTTCTTTGTTCTAAGATTGTATTTGAACTAAGATGCATACGCAGTTTGGTTTCAAGTGAGAAGGAAATGACTTAAACATTTTTTATTTTTTATTGAGAGAAATCTTTGTGGTTATTTAAAATGTCAAAGATTTCCCATCCTTTATTTTTTGATAAAGAACTTATACATGATAATATCTCTTCATTTTGTTGTATGCCCTGGCATACTTCATTTGAATCCTCTTCAACATTACCTAACGTAAGGCTTAAAATAATCTTTACAGTGAACAGAGATAGAAAGCCCTGCTTTGCATTTGGCTCATAATGGTAGTACATAGGAATATTAAGTGGAAGCAAGGTCATAGAGCAATTATTTGATTTATCCCTGGTTGATGTGAAAATGAAAATATCTTTATGATGATACCTTAAGGTACAGACTATCTTAAGCATCTGTAAAGCTCATTAAGATCTTTTAAAATGTTATGTATTTGCCATAATATTGTCATGTAAAACTTACTCCAGATCTGATGTTTTTGTTTTTTTAACTTAAAGAAATATATTAAGTTCAGAATTAAAAGAACACCTTCAATTCTGACAAACCTGCAAATTCCTTCTTAGTCAATTGACTCTACCTTCCTAAGTTGTTTAAACAAGCTTTTCCTTGAGCGGTAAATATTCATAAACTTTGAGGTAAAGTGATGATGCAGTTTTATAAGGTATCGTTCAGTTACAGGCTTGGTTGAAGAAAAGGAATTGAAAGAAAATATGAATTTAGAATTGTGTAACGACTGACTTTTAGTAGATCAGGTGTCACATGTCATGATGTCATTCCCTCAGCAGCTTTCCCTTGTCTTCCCGATGAAGTCTAAAGTCTCTAACTGGCCCACGAGGCCCTCCTAAGCATGTATAATGTCTTTTGCACTGGAAACTGGTTTTCACTTTGTGCTTTGGTAACACCAAACCGCTCATTTTATGTCAGCTATATCATTTCTCTTTTGAGGACTTTTGTTGGTGCTAGTTTCCTCTGTGTAGAATTTGTGTTCCTCTCCTCTTGCCTAGTATTACCAACTTTTCTAGGAAACCTTCCTATAAACTACATGCCACATCCAGCAGGATCAGATGTCACTCCCACAAAGCGCTCTATGTATGTTTATCTATTTATGTAACTAGATAGATATCACTGTACTCACCTATTACTTTATGTTTGTCTCTATATATCTGACTCTTCTATAATATAAGTTCTTCGAGAGTAAGTACTCCTTGTTATTCACTTTCTCAACCCTGGTACCAAACACAATAAATCACAAGTGGTCAGAAAATGTTAAAGTGGTCGGTGTTTTGAGCTTGCAGGAAAGGGAAAAAAGTAGACCCTCAGGTCTGTGCATTTCACTGCCACTATCCCAGGCCGATGAGAGTAATGTTTCAGTGGGACATACTGGAAAGCTTCCCGACTGGTTTTTCCCTCTCTTAATTTTCTCACCTTTCAACTCCATCCTTAATGTGTTCTTCACACTACAGTTACGGTTTCTTTTCTAAATCTTAAAATCTGATTATGACATCTTTCAGCTTCCTAGTAGTATTCCTCTTAATAGTCTTTTTGATAGTTTCATAGCAATTTTAAGGGAAAGACATAGCTCTTCAGCATGCCAAGAATAATGTCAGCTTAGATTTCTAGTCTCAGCCTTTGCTTTTTCCTTTATCACAATCTGCATGGTTACAGGGAACATCTTTCAGTTCCTAAACCAGTACACATATTGTTCTCCCCAACCCAGACACTCTTTACACCTCCCTGTGGCCCCACCCTAGACCACCTATGTGGTTTCCGTTCACCCTCAAGCTTTTGCATCAGGATCATCTCTGACCACTGTCCGTTCCACAAGTCAAGGTTTCATGCCTCTCATCTGGGCTCCCACAGCCCTCCAGACTTAGCCATATCACTAGCAACACATCTGTATCACACAGTTAAATGCAAGTTCTGTTAATAATAGTAGCAGCAGCTGCAGCAGTAGTAGTAACTATTTGCTAAGCATTTGCACAAGTCAAGTGCTGTGAAAAATTAACATTACTTTATTTTACAAATGAGAAAAATAAACCAGAGATGAAATGCCTTCTCAAGTAAGAGAGCTAATAAGTTGCCAAGCTAGAATTCTAAGCAAGGTCTTTTTGACTAGGCTCATGCTTCTAACAACTACACTGTGATGCCTTCTCAGAACTGTTTTTATAGTTTACCATTGTGTCTGGAGCACACCAATTGGCACATAGCATGTAATAAATGTCAATTGAACGAATGAAGGATTGCCAAAATCAGTATGAGGAAATAAGACTTGAGGGTAGATTTTTGAGTATGAATTAACTTCTCATACTAGTAGTATATAATAAGTAAAGTAGTAATGGGTTGAAGGCTTTTTAAAAGTCAGAAGAGGTAGAAGAAACAATGGCACACTGGGTCAGAAAAAGTGACATTAAGGAGAAGAGCGACAGTACAGACAAAAAGATTCGTGTGGCAAAAGTGTTCATTTGGTGGCAACCACATTGTTGTCAGCTTGTTAATTTTCATTGATTAGGAACAGATGACTTCCTTACCTCCCCTCTGCAAACCCCCACCTCTTTATGGGGGATCAAACTCAGAACCTTGTGTATGCTAGGTAAGTATTCCGTTATGTCTTATCTGTATTACCCTACTTGTAACACCATGTGTATCAGATATTTATTACTAAAGTAGCCAAATAAAAGGATAAGGATTTAGCATTGAAACACTGAACTTATTTCTACTGTGTGTCTTTTTGTAGAATATTGGCCAAATAGAATAGATTTCCTTTTGCTGGCTCTTCCATATCTAGCCCTAGTTATTCCAATTGGGTGGATAATATTCATAGTTTTTAGATGTCTTTGCAAATGGATGAGAGAAATGTGTTAACTAAGCTAAGGAACAAGCTGTTCAAGGATAAATAATTCTATCTTTATAGAATAATCAGTTTGCTTTTAGTTCAAATTTAATTGATAAACATTGTATATGGCGGCTGTTTCGTGTAATTGATTCATGCTCTGTGCTTTCTAAAAAGCAAACTCAGAATATGTGTCTGTTCATCCAGGAGCAATTCACACTCCTGAAGCTGAAACTGATTCTCAGAGTTTGACTCAGATATATGCATTGCCTGAAATTCCTCGAGATCAAAATGCTGCAGAATCATGGGAAACCTTAGAAGCGGTATGTTAAAAATTATTTTCTTTTTGGTAACTGTGAAACATAAAGATAAGTAATTTCCTCTCTCTCTCTCTTTTTAAGGACTTAATTGAACTTAGCCAACTGGTCACTGATTTCTCTCTCTTAGTGAATGTAAGTATAAAACCATTTCTGACCCAGAATTGTTAGATTGTTAGAACAGCTTTGCTCGATCACTACAGTTTTGGTTAGAATTTTAACAGAAGTTAAAATTTTTTAAGACTGGTTTTAAGCAGTGGATAAAATTCTCACTGTCCTCAAGTTCCAGATCAGTTAAATAAACATTTATCAGCATCTGTTGTGAAAGGCACTGGGTTAAATGCTCACCACTGGGATCTGGCAAGGTTGAATATAGAAATGAAGTCTACTCTCTTCCTTTAAGGATTCTGCGATAGGTGAATGTAGATTTGAGCCCCCAAAACTGAGCTTTCAGGCATGATAACTAAATGCCAGAATAAGGTATGAAGAGAGATGTCATCTGGCCCAAAAAAGAGATGTTTCATTTCAAGGCAGGTAGGCAGTTTGTGAGGGGGAAACACCAAGTATAGCTTAACAGAGGTTTCATGAGCCTTGAAAATGAGCACATTCTCACAGAAGGTGGGGTACCTTTAAGACAACTGAGCAAAGACATGCCGTCGAGAGGTGTGTGGCCTCAGAGGTGTGACTGTGTGCATAACCAAAGCACAGCTACCTTGAGCAAAGCAAGGAGGCTAAGGGCCAGATTGTGATGGCATCGAATGCCATACCAAAAAATCTGATCTTTCTTCATAGGCATTAAGGAGCTAATGTAAATTTTTGGTTAAAGTCATGTAATCTAGACCATCCATTATGTTGTGTAAATAATGGTGGAGAGAGGAGAAAGTTGTGGTAGGATGACTGGTAAAGAATTAACTGCAGGAGCTTAACCTGAAGCAATGACAACACCAATATAAAGATAAAGGAGAGCAGGAAGGTATTTCTAGAGTAAACTTAGCAGAAATTGGAGGAGGATAGAGTAAAAGATAAGGAACACTACAGCTTTATTGTACATAATCAGGTCCCAATGACACTGTTACCATACCTTAGGAAGCACACAGTGCACATAGTAGTTTTAGTGGGAAAGACAGCGTAATTTTTCTATCAGTATTTTTTTCTATATATATATTTTTTATTTTAAAGAAAAAAAACCCAAAATTTCAAAGCAAGATAATTAGAGGGTAACACTGGTTAATACATTGCATATTATTATCTTTAAATTAGTTACTCAGAGTACAAGATATCAGCATTTAATTGTACAAACAATATTAGCATAGCCAGGCTTGGTGGTGCATGCCTATCATCTCAGCACTCAGGAGGCTGAGCCAGGAGCTTCCTTGTGAGTTCGAGACCAGCCTGGGCTACAAAGTGAGCTCAAGGCCAGCCTGAACTGCAGAGTGAGACCCTGTCTCAAAAAAAAGATTAAAAAAAAATTAACACAAACCTTTCTTTTCAATGAGCTAAGAGAAATTAGTTTATTATATCTATATTATTTCAGCTTCTCATAAATGGGAGACAATATGATGTTTACACATGCGAGTCTGATTTATTTCACTTATAAGTGTGGTCTGTAGTTGCATCCGTTGACCTACAAAAACCTTGAATTTATCTTTCTTTATGGCTGAGTATTACTCCTTTATAGAAAAAGACCACATCTTTTTTTATTCATTCTTTGGTTGGTGGGCATTTTGGTAGTAGTATTTTTTAAACTGTTCTAAGTTTTGCTTCCTATGAATTATGGGAAGGTAGGGTATATGAAAATTATATATATATATATATATTTTGTTTGTTTGTTTTGTTTTGTTTTGTTTTCCCCTGTGATCTGGCTTAAAGTTATAAGTTCCTAGATCACGCAGTCTCAGAATTAGAATGGGAAATGATTCTAGAGGCCAACTAACCTAAGTCTGTTCTTGCCACAACTTTTAAAATAAATAATTTTTTAGTGTCTTTTTGAATAAATGGGGCATTGATACCTTGACTATTTCTTCTGAAGACTCTTTAAGTCTTAGAAGTTCTTCTTTATATAAAGTCTGCCTTACAATAATTTTTCTTTGGTACTTTTACCCTCTACAATCACATACTGAGGAAGTTCATCTTTTTTCTCTATAAAAAAGGTTTACAAAGTTTTGAGACCAGTTGTTCATTCTTCCTCACCCTACTTAACCACATCATATTTTAATTTCTTAAGAACTTTTAATTATTTTGTATTCTTTCTAAAACAGGATTTCTAGACTTTTTAGCCCTTATTCTGCCTAAGTTCTAGTATGTGACTACTTTCTTGAAATACATGTATTGACTAAAATTTGATACTGTGAATTGTTTGATTTCTGATTCCCCTACATCAGAGGTAGCAAAATATTGGAAGTTTTTTGATTAGGTTATCTGAATCACCTATTAATATATTTGCATATAGCGGGAAATGATACATCGAGAATCCCAAACTATGTATTGCTTGAGTCAAGATTTATTCAGTTATTGTAACTAATAATCCCTGAGTCTAATGCAGTTTGTAAAATATGTACATGTATGGTTACACAAATATATACATTTGCCAAAATGTACACTTAAAATATGTTTTAATGTATGTGAATTATACCTCAATAAAATTGATTTTAAAAAAACTAAACATGTACAGAGCTCTTCTCACTTAAGACAAATAGCTTTCCCTTGCACTGGGGTAGGCACATGAAAAGAAAATTAAAGTTTGAGGTCATTTAACAATTACATTTAGTCGTGTTACGCGAATAGCTCTTAATCCCATTCTAAGGAGTATTCATACAGGAAGACTACTATAGCCACAACTCTGTACAAATGTCTCATTTATATAACAATCTCTGCAGGACATGAAGCAAAATGTTATTGGCAAAAGCTCAAAGGAGAATCCCTGATTAGTATTCCCAGGGTGACAGACTTCTCACGACCACATGGCGAAGGACACACAGAAGCTCCATTTAGGCAGGAGAATGACCTGGGAATATAACCAGAGTGACCACATCCTCTTATTATCATCACATGGACAGACTAGTATGTAGGCAAGTTAGCCATGCACTGAAGAAGCACTTTCAGTGTATAGAGCACTAGACTAAACTCAGTGAAGAAGGGATCATAGTATAGAAAGAACCTACAGGATAGTGGTGACGGCTGCACAACATTGTGACCGTTAATGCTGAACTGTACACTTAGAAATGGCTAAGATGGTGAATTTATGTTATATGTACTCTATCTCAATAAAAAGGATTTAGCCATTGAGAAATCAAGGTATGGTCCAATAAATGTTGAAAAATTAATATTTACCAGGCATCTGCTCCATTCGTCTTTGGCCTTTATGGCTCGAATTCTTTTTCTTGTTTGTTTGTTTGTTGTTGTTTTTGAAAGCAGTCCTATTTCTAGCCAAGGTGAATTAAAGAACTCTGGTTCAACAGCTTATCACCTTTGCTACTGATCCTGTTTTGATTTCTACCTTTTGTCTTATTCTCTATGGCTTTCGATTTTCTGCTGTATGCATGAAAACTGAACTGGACTGGATTAGCTCCTAGTCCTCCATTATTACCTATTTGACTTTCCAAATGTTGTTTGATCACAGTGACTTTTGTATAAAAGCAATGAGAGGACTAAACAGGACACTACCTTTGACTTCCCATCTTCTTCCCTTCCATTGACTGCAACTGCATGGCTGCATTTGTCTTTCCCTAGGTTCCCTCTTTGGCTTACAGAAAACTCTACTTTGGTCCCCTGTGGGGACCATTACCTGTGGACATTTTAGTATTGAAATTCTGTTGAGTTCCTTTCCCACTGCTGAATCCCCTGATGTCAGCATTCCACTTCTCTATTTATTTCCTATTTTAGGCCAGTGTAATCCTGTCCTCTGCCTATATATCATAATGTTTATAGGTTTATTTCTGGGCTTTTCTGTATATATGATTGCATATGATTAAAGGTAGATTTTAGGAAAGAATAAAGAAAAAATGCCTGCAGTTTTGGTATTATTGCCCTAAAGAGTCCTGTAGCTTTGTAAGTACAATAATGAAATCACATAACTAACTCTCCATGGAAGAGCATTATTATTGATGTAAATGGATTTAGGGTTGAATTTGTTGAATGTCTTATTTGATACAGAGGATTCTGGGTCTACAAGTGCCCACAACAAGCATTCAGTGAAAAAGGGATTCCTCAAGTAGTTTTGAATTCATGTATCCAAATTGCATTCTCCTTGATAAGTATTAACTTGATGAATCATATTTTCTTCAGAATTGTAGGTGCTCCTATAATTGCTTATCAAGATTGTTATTTGTGGCCAATAAAGGATCTAATTCCGTGTTCCTAAAAAAAAGAATTCCATAGACATATTCTTTGAATCTCGAGAATTTTTCTTCTTTAAAAAGGATTTATACATTAGTTTGAGAAAAACAATGCAGTGTCTCTCATAAATGGTGTAGCTTGTTGTTTGTTTGATGTTGTTATTTTTGTTTGTTTTGGCTTTTTAAGACAGAGTCTTGCTATGCAATTCAGGTTGCCCTTGAGCTCACTTTGTAGCCCAGGCTGGTCTCGAAGGATCCTTCTGCCTCAGTCTTCTGAGTGCTGGAATTACAGGCATGTGCCACCACACCCGGCTTGGCATAGCTTATTGTTACAGGGATGTTGAGCATACACTTACTCATGCCAGACAGCTCAAGAGGGTGTGAAGATTGTCAAATGCGGGAGGCTCAGGCAGATGAAGACCAACTAGCAAATCAGAAGCAAAGAAGAAATTCGGTAGGTACTTCTGAGCCACCACTGTTGCTTGGAGCTTGGCTTCACAGACTGAGGTAGGGCTACGTATGTATG
>RJWT010023030.1:0-16991 GCA_004365215.1 Cuniculus paca | reverse complement strand
TTACTCTGTGGGCTTCAAATTCTCACTTCAGATTCTTCCTAGGTCCAGGGGACCCACTTCTTTCCTTCTTGTCTTCCTCACGATACTACATTCCAGGGTCTGGATGGCGACTCCCGGAGAGGCTGTTTTCTGTGCTGCTTACTGCTCCACCATCTTCCTGGAATTCCTCTGCTGTTGTTATTTTAGAAGACTGTTGACTCATTTGGGTTTAGATACCAAATTTCATATTACCTTTTGTGGGAGGCGGTTCAAATCTCAGTTCAGTTTTCAGGGCCTTTGCTCTTTGGGGGAGTGGTCTGAGTCATACCTGTGTGTAGCACCAAAGTATACTCAAGATTTATGTGGGTTTGAGGACAAGATTAGGATAGCTCTGTGTATTCCTCCTTTGAAGAATTCTTTTTGTATTCTCCAGTGTGCAGGTGCCTCTTCTCCCAGTTCGTCTTGCCCAAAAGACAAGATTTCTTTAGGAATTTTAACTGTCAGAATACTGCTCTGTAGTAATACAGTGATTGTTTCCTGGCCTTCAGGTAGAGCTGTTTGAGAAATGACAAAAAATAACCAAGCTGGAAAATTCATGCCATAGATGGGATAAAACAGATTTAACAGATATTTCTGTGTTGAAAGGAGTAAGAATGCATACTAAGTTTAATACTTGCTTTCCCAAGTTTTGACTCCTGTTCACAATCTGTCAAACTTGCAGCCTGGGGATCACATACAGCCTGCATAGCTAGTAATGGTCCCCATAGGTCATGAACTTTTAACATTATTAAGTGGTTTTTAGTGGCATTCAGCATGACTGAATTGCACAGTGTTGTGATGCAGACTACATAGGCAACAACCAAAAGTTCTGTATGGGCGAACTCTGTGCAATCCCAACTCCATCTCCTATACTTGCTGCTGTCAGTGGAATGGAAACCCACTTGTATCAAATATGACATTGTCTTGGTTACTTTTCTCTCAGTTGAGACAAAACACCTGATGCCCACAATGAAGGATGAAAACGTTTATTTAGCTTACAGTTTTTGGAGGTTTCAGTCCATACTCAGCTGGCTCCAAGGCAGGATGGCGTGACTGAGGGGCAGCCGTCATGGTGACTGCAAGCAACAAGAGTGAAAGGGCAAAAAAGGGGAAAAAACATGCCTTTTTTTCCTCACTTATATTGTATGATGGCTCCGTCCCTGGGTGGGTGCAGCGCTCACACCGCCAATCCCAGTGCTAGACAATGAACCAATCACAAATGCTAGATTCAGCCACCTCCATGACTGCATGAGACTTGGAGTGCCACCCAGACACAAACTATAACAAATGTGCACTTATGCAACTTGGCAAGTAAAACTTTTAATGATAGCATTAAAAGTACTTCATCCTACCTACCTGTGTGTGCCTATGAAGATAGGTGTTTATTGTAATTAAACAGACCTGTACATTTTTTATTTATTTAATTTGGACTTGGGTGATTTTGTGAAATAGTTTAGTAATTTAAAATATTAAAAAATAAAATTTTGTTATGTGAACCAAGATAATGCCTCTTCCATTAGTGCAGCTCAGGCAAGCCAAAAGGTTGGACATCATCTTTAGTCTAGGTCAGTGATCATGAACCGTTTAGAACTTTCAGTGATAACAAACAGTGGCAGCATGTTTGCCACAGTGGTTTAGACTGTATTTTGAAAAGTGTCCTGCTGGATTTTCCTACTCTTGTCTCAGATATGTTATCTTCAGTATGTTCAAAGGTTTTCACGCACACACTATCACTTACAAACTATCTTTTCCTTTAGGTCAGTTAAGTAGGTTTAAAACAGGGTCATAAAGTTAGCATTGAGATCATAATGAACTAATACCCACTTACAACCACCTCCTTTTTTCAGAAGACTGGAGAAGTCACCTTTCAGTAATATAGTAAGGTTTGACAGAGAAGAGAATAAAGAGGTTAGTGTTTAAAGGAAAATAAAGAGTAGTAGCTTGAAGAGAAAAGAATTTATCTTTGTATGAGAGACTGTTCCACATGTTTTTCGCATCCTAGCTATTGCCCTTTGGCATTCATCTTCATACTGTCTTCTATAAACATCTGTGACTTTGTGCTTGAAAAGAAAAATGCTTAATTTGTGCACATGGCAAGCTAGAAATTGTAGAGTTAATGCATTTAGAAAAGCTTTCAACCGGAGATGAATGGTTAGAGAATTGGTATATAAATAACCTTCTTTTTCTTACCTACAGTTGGTATAACACTTAACTGTGTTCTAAACCATCTACTAGAGTTTTTCATGAGGATAAAGTGCTCGTTGCTCATCAGGGAAAAAGCTTCATAATGGTGCTCTTTCTTGACTTCTGTCTTAGTGACTTTCTTGTTACTGAGACATAATACCTGACCCCCACAGCTCTAAGGAGGGAAGGGTTATTTTGGGCTCACAATTTGTAGGGGTTTCAGTCTGGGGTTGGCTGACTCCAAGTGATGATGTCATGGCTGAGAGGCATGGGAGTGGAGAAACAGCTTATGACACAGCAGCATCAACCAGAGAAACACAAAAGTGGAAGAAAGGAAGGGGTGGGGGGAGAGGGGAGAGAGAAAGGGAGAGAGGAGACAGATCCTTCCAGGTCACGTCTCTAGTGATCTACCTGTGACCACACTTTACTTCCCAACATCATATTTAACTATAAACTCATCAGTGGACTAATTCACTGAGGATTATCACACCACCATGATCCATTTACCACCCAAAAGCCACACCTACGAGTACATGCGGATTTGGGGGATACATTTGGGTATAAACTGTAACAACTTCCTTCCCTTCCCTGTTTTACTTATGATTTTTTCTGTGACCAGTTACCTCTCAAAATAACTACTGTGCATGAGTCCTTCATTCAATCAGCTTTGGGGAAATCCAATTAAAATAGATACTTTAGGAAAATAATAAATCTTTTTTTTTAGCATTTACTAAATATCAGTTATAGTCTTTAAGTGTCTTATCATCCAATTGGAGGGATAATATTTTCATCCAGTCTCATAGATGAGAGAACTGATAGGTTAACTTTCCTAAGATTACAGAGCCAGTAAATGACTCCATGTATCTGAACCTTGGCCCTTTGTATATTGGTAATCTAAAAGAGAAGAATAGGAATTGGAATGGAAAAGAGAAAGGTGAGCAGGGAGAGAGTACAAATGTGAGAATGAATATGAGGATAATAAAATCTTGGTAAAGGTCATTTGAAGATGAGTAGAAGGAAAGCAGGTGAAGTATGTTCTTAATGGTGTCCCCATTTTATCAACTAAGTAGAGCATTAGGTCATCTGCTCTGAGTGATGAGTAGTGGTTGAAGTGACTGGAAAGGTTGTAAGTTTTCATGGTTGTCAGAGAACATAAGTGTCTTTAAGCTAGTATTCTAATCATGCTCATGAACTCGAATAACTTACTATTGTTTAGGATTGTTATAGCTTATTGAATACAAGGTTTGTAACGTGTTAATATAGAAATGAATGTAGAACCTCAACAGCTAAATCACAGTAGAGGTGATATATGTACTAAAGATTTAAGGGACAGGAAAAGGGAAAAAAAGGAACCAATAAAGAAAGTCTTCTTTATTGAAGGAATCCTTTTGTTATGAGCAGGAATCACTAGCAAACCAACACTAAAATAGAGATTGTTCTAAAAGTTTGGGAGGGGTGTGTGGGGAGGAAGGATGTAAAGAAGTAGGAGTAATCATATGTAGGAGAATGGGAAAGAGACTGCAGATGGAAAGTTGAATTGGCAAATACAAAGATTGTGTTAAGTCTCATAGACTTGTAGAAGTTTGATAGTAAGGGTTTAAAAGAGTTTAAGCCAGTGAAGAAATTTTTTCCTTCAAGAAATTTGGTGATGGAAAGGGCTAGAAGATCATTAAAAAAAATTTTTTTTTCTCGGAGAACTCTGGAGACTCTAAAGTTAAAAACCATATTAAAAAGACACAGCCCAAAGAGTGGAAAGAGGATTTTAAGAGGTTGAACAAAATCTCAAGGATGGTGAATGAAACAAGATTTGTATATGAGAGCAATGGTCCACTAGGATAGAGTAAGTGTGTTCTCTTCTAGGGTGGGAAAGGAGCAGAAGGAATTTTCAGATTTGGTAAATGTCCAAGGACATATTTTTAGTCTTTTTATCTTTCTGTGCAGAATTGTGCACTTTTTAAGTTTTTCACTTTTCTTGATCTTGAATTTTCTATTTAGCAGTATTTATTCTGCTGCACACTCATCAAGTGTTGAGTTTTTAATTTCAGTTATGGTGTATGTCATGTAGAAGCTTAATTTGATTCTTTTCATATGCTCTGCATTCCTTGTAGACATTTTAAATTTAGTCTTTTTTAGTTTGGTGAACATAGTCATGTTATAATCTGTCTGAAAATTCCACAATCTGAAGTCTGAGTCTCTGCTGTTTTCTCTCAAAAAAGTACCTGTGTGTGCGCGCCGCCCTAATTGTTGTTCTCGTTGCCCTTGGGATGTTTCTGTAAGCCCAGGATAAATATACTGTCTTCGTTACAGTTGCTTCTTGATTTGTATTTACCTGCACTATCCAAACTATGTATACTTAAAGTGTAAATTTGCATAAGTGTTGGTCTATAGCAGTGGTGGCAATGTGTTATTTTTAAGACAAAAGATGTTGATGTATGAGTTGTTTTTTCTAAACTAAAACCTCAGTATTCAGGGTGAATTGCAGTGTTGGCACTTTGTGATAAGTGGGTTTTGGGTTGCAATTTGAGCATTAGTCTCTAAAAGTTTCTCCATCATTGGTCTGATAGCTACAACTTTTCAAAGATTTCTCCTCTCCCACTTCCCTATTGTCCCACCTTCTTTTCATTTTTTTTCCACCGCTTTCCTCATGTGATGGCTTCCAGATAATATGGGGATGTTGAAGCTTACATAGGAAATCTGTTTGCATCTGTCCCCTAAATCAATTTAAACTTTTAAAATATCTTTTCTTATTGCTAATTAGCAGGCTAAGTTAAGTAAATAAAAGTTTTCGCTTAGTAATCAGGCTAGTATTCCTCCCTAATTATACAATGATGCTTGAACACAGTGATAAGAGTATCATTACATTAATTACACAGGAGAATAACTATGCCTTCTATAGAAAAACCTTCAATTGATATATCTAGTGTTCATAAAATGGTTGATATTGTATCCAATGATCTTGATAATCTACTTATAAATTATAAGTTAATTTATTTTGCATTTTCTGTAAATATAATTGTTACCTACAAATGAAAATACATTTTACTTTTCAAGTAACAAATGAAAATACTTTTTATTTTTCAGTCATTTTGAGTTTTATTTCTTTTGCTTCACTTACTGACCTCCAGTAGAGTATTAAATAGAAATGGTGATCATATAAATTCTTGCATTTTTCTTTTAGTGGAAGTATTTAATTTTTCATTATTGAATATAATTAAGTATACTGTTAAATGTAGGGTTTTAAAAATAGGTAACATTTATCAGGTTAAGTAAATTTTCTTCTGTTGCTAGTTTGCTAGGGAGTTTCATCATGAATGGATTTTGAGCTTTATAAAGTACTTTTTTCTACTTCTGTTAAATGATTATATGTTCTGTTTGCTTAATTTTGTTATTATTTTGAATTATAATGATTGAATTTTGCTTTTTATATGTTATCCTTTTTATATGTTGTTAGATTTTGAAATTTTTTTTTTTTTTTTTGAGACAGAGTCTATGCAGTTCAGGCTGGCCTTGAGCTCACCTTTGTAGCACAAGCTGGTCTTAAACGTGAAATTAAGCAAATGACTTTTGACTTTTGTTCTTGTACTTTTTTTTTTTTTGTGGCACCGAGGATCAAAATCACAACCTTGCGCTTGCCAGGTAGGTGCTTAGGCCGCTGAGCTAAATCCCCAGCCCTCTTGTGCTTTTTTTTGATCACATGCTATAGGATTTGCCCTTTTAAAATTTACAACTCAACAACTTTTAATATACAGTGTACTACCAAAGTTGTGAAAATAGAACATTTTTGTCATCCTTAAAAGAAATTCCATAGCTATTGGCAGACACTCCCTGTTCTCTTTTCTGTTAGTCACTGGCATCTACTGACCTACTTCCTGATTAATGGATTTGTCTATCTAAATATTTAATATAAATGGAATTATGCAATTATGACCTTTTCTGGCCTTTATTTGTTTCACATTGGATAATATTTTCAAACTTGTTCCATGTTGTAGCATGAGTCACTACTTCATTTTTACGGCTGAATAATATTCCTAAATACCACATTTTCTTTATCCATTCATCAGTTGATAAATATTTGGAGCGCTTCCACTTTTTGACTACGTAGTTGTTTTGCTTCTGTGTTCATAGCCAGTATTGCTGTAAAATTTTTTATTTTGAAATTGTCAGTTCCCAAAATTATTTATTCTGTTGTTTCAAAAACATTTTAATATATATGCTAAATTTTTCATTTACACTACTATTTTCTCTTAGTTCATTGAAAAGAAAGTTTTTTGATATTATCTGTTTATTCTTTGTAGGAATCCTTTTGTCTATATCTTGTACTCTGAGTAACTACTTTGAAGATAATAGTAACACAATGTATTAACTATTGTTATTCTCATTATTTGGTTATGAAATTTTTTTTTTTGTAAAGTAAGGAAAAAGAAATGTCCTTTTCAAGTATTGGCATGAGAGTTATGCCACAAGTCTAATAAAATAAATTAGGAAATATCCCCCCTTCCTTTCTCTCCTCTTCCTTTGTTATGGTACTGGGGATTGAGCCCAGGGCCTTTGCATTGAGCTGCATCCCCAGCCCTTATTTTATTTTTTATTTTTATTTTGAGGCAGAATTGCACTACACGGAGTTGGCCAGGCTAGAGTGAGCTTCTGATCCTCTTCCTTCAGCTTCTTTTTATAGACACTGAACGAATTAGCCTAATATTGATATTTTTTGTAAGAGTGTAGCAGTGAATTCTTTGAGTTTGGAAGAATTCATGGGTGACACTGTGACATTTCTTTTTTGGGACGATTTTGATTGTGGATTCAATTCTTTTTCTTTTAACAGATTCAGGATTCTTCAGATAATGCATTTTTTCTTTCTTGCATAGTGTTGAGAAGTTGTATTTTCAAGCAGTTTGTCCATTTTATTTAAGTTTCCAGATTTATAGTCAACATTTATACTGATGCCTTGCTTGTTATATTGGTAATTTATGCTTTTAATTTTTTTCGGATGAATCTTATTCAAAATTTATCACATTGATTAATCTTTTGAGATGATCAATTTTTAGCTCTTGATTTTTTTCTTTTTTGTATTATTTCATTGATTAATCTTTTGAGATGATCAATTTTTAGCTCTTGATTTTTTTCTTTTTTGTATTATTTCATTGATATCTGCTCTTCCTGTTATTTCTTTCTCCATTCTTTGCATTTAATTTGCTGTTCTCTAAAGTTTTTGAGTTGCAAGCCTTGATAACTTACTTCAAAACTTTTTTGTTATCAGTGAACGAACTAGGTGTGTGCAAAAACCTATGTATGTGATCTAAACACTGCTGTCGCTGCATTCCTTACACAAGTTTTAGTATCATATTTAATTTTTATTTAACTGAAAACTATTTTCTGATTTCCATTATTACTAGTTTTTTGATTCATAGGTTATTTGGAGATGTGTTTTTCATTGCCAAACATTTGGCAATTTCTAGTTTTCTTTCAGTTGTTGATCTTTAATTTTTCTGTAATCAAAAATTACGTTATGATCCAGAACTTGGGAACATGTTGAGACTTAGTGTGTGATCCAGCATATCCTGTATTTTGGTGTGCCGTGTGCATTTGAAAACAGTATGCGTTCTGAAAGTGTCCGATGTGGTTTTCTATATAGTTATGTCAGGTAGAGGTGATTAATCTTGTTTAAAATTTTTCCTATATCTGTTTTATTTTCTGCTTGTTCTATCAAGTGCAAAGATATGTTAAAATCTGCTCTCTTCAGTTGTGAATTGTGTTTTCTTCTATTAATTCTGTCAATTTTTCTTCATATATTTTGAAGCTATGTTATTAAATACATTTAAGATTATTGTTTTTCTATTGAATCAATACTTTTAACATTTTGAAATGCTTGCTCATCTCTTAGAAACCTTAATTGTTACTTTGCCAAACACTGATGTAGCCACACCAGCTCTTTTACATATACCTTTTTCTATCTCTTTATGTTACATCATTTCTATGTCTTTACATCTGTCATTTCATTTAATATTGTGACATATGAAGTGTCATTGAAATTTGTGGTGAATGTTTTTAAAAATTATTACAGTAAAAGATATTGCCATTAATTCCCTTTAGAGTACTCCTCCTTACTTCAGACACATTTATCCCATTATTCTTGACACTTTCTGAAGCAGTTCTGGGAGCCTTCTCTTGTGAATGTCTTTACAAGTTATGATAAAAAAATGCTGCGAATGCTGTTGCTGAATGCCATCAACAGTGACACAGGCATGTGAAAACATTATAGTGTGTCCTTATGTACCTTGTTCACTAGATCGGGACCCTGCGACTTCTGGCTCTTCCCTAAACTCACAATGACCCTGAGGAATACTTACATGTGCATAACACAGCTTCTTTCTTTTCTTCCTTCTTTTTAATCCCCTTACTTTCCCAGCCACTTCGTTGCATTTCTAAATCCCCATTTTCATTCTTCTTATTTTTAGCTCATGTTTATGATATATAATGTTTACATTTGTTGTATTTGGAACCTATACATGGCATATCTTAAATCTTGCTTCCCCTTTTCCTCCCCTCTTCCTCAGTTTCTTGGACCTCTTCCCATTTGCAAGAGGTCCCCCTTGTTTCTTTTGGTCCATCCTTCATTTTGTTATTTCTTTGTACTTTGCTTTACTCTGAAAAGAGATACCATAAGGTGTTTAAGCAAGTGTGTCTGATTTGTTTCACTCAGTATTCATGTACTGCAAATATATACTAATAAAATAAAAGTAAAAATTAAAAATGTTTAAAACAAACAAAAATGACCACAAGAGGTAAACATTTTGAAATGGTTAAGGAATTCAGGGCAGCCACAGCCACGCAACAACTGCTTCACAAAGTGACAACAACAATGGGATAAGTGTTTGAAGTAAGGGGGAGTATTTGGAGGGGGCCTAATGACAATGCATCTTTTACTGTAACAATTTAAAAAATTAAACAGTCACTGTATTTTTCAATCACATTTTGTAGCAATTATTAAAGGAATACCTTTCTTTGGTATTTTATGTAGTAATGTTCTATTAATAGACTGAATTTTGTCAGCTTTTGTAGGTCTAAAAACATTTTTATTTTTTGTCTTTATTTTTAAAGGGTATTTTTGGTACCCTTGTAAACCTATACTTCTAAGTTGTTACTGCCTCTACCCCATACATTTTAACACAAACAGTAGAAACTTTTAATCTTACTCTTTTTTTCTTAGTGTATCTCTTTTCTTTGACTGCTTTTAAGATTTCTCTGTAGTTTTGTTTCAGTAGTTTGACTGTGGTTTGCTTAGGTGTAATTTTCTGTGGAAAGTTCCAGAGTTTCTTAATTCTCTGAGTCAATTTCTTCACTTTTCTGAATTGTCACTAATTATCTCTTTATTAGCTTGCCTGCCTGTTCCTTCCTTCTCTTTCCTTCCTTCCTTTCTTTTCTTTCCCTCTGTCTCTTGTCTGTCTCTTCCTGTCCCTGCCCCTCTCCATCTCCCCTCTCCCCCGGGATTCTGGTTAAAGGAGACCAAGTGGCTGTGTACCACATGGTCTCAAACTATTTTGTTTACCCCATTCATGTTTGTCTGACTGATTTTGGATATTTTTCTTGTCTTTCTGCAGACCCTTTAAACCTGTTTTCTTGTGTCTTATTCTGCTATGAAAAGCCATCTCAAAAGTTCATAATTTCAGATACAGTATTGTTCCCTTATCTGTGATTTTACTTTGCATGGTTTTAGTTACCTGTTGTCACCTACAGGTGAAAAATACTAAGTGGGGCTTGATCCCCAGCAAACTCTTAAAAAAAATTAAAGAAAAATTCCAGAAATAATTCGTGGTTTTTAAATCACATTTTATGGTAAGTGGCATGATCAAACCATGAACTATTCATCTGCATTCTGTCTGGGATATGAATCATTCTGATATCCAGCATATCTATACAGTATACATTGCCTGCCTGTTAGTCATGTAGTTGTTTTTCATATTATCAGATCATCAAATCAATTATTGTGGTATCAAAGTGTTTGTGTTTG
Organism: Cuniculus paca; assembly: GCA_004365215.1. Taxonomy (NCBI): domain Eukaryota; kingdom Metazoa; phylum Chordata; class Mammalia; order Rodentia; family Cuniculidae; genus Cuniculus; species Cuniculus paca. Next base: position 6,781 of record RJWT010023030.1, on the reverse strand, counting down.
AGTGACATAGAGGGTTTGGTACTATCGAGGATTTCAGGCATCCATTGGAGGTCTTGAAACATATCCTTTATGGATTAGGGATATATTTAATTGCAATTCCAGAATGTCTACTTTTTAAACAGATTATATTGAAAATTACATCATTTCATCCATTTTACTCATCTCTGAATCTATTTCAGGTTTTTTCTGGCTTTATTATTTGATTATCTGTGAGTGTACCTAATTTTCTGGGTTTTTTTTTTTCCTTGATTGCCTGCTACATCATTTGGCTTCTTTGGATATTTCTTATGGTGTTTATTTTGTGCCCACAAATTAGACTAATATTGAATGTAAAAAAGCTGTTTTCTTTCAGATGATAATTTTTTTCTTCTGGAATGATTTGTTCTTTGCTCTGTTGGATTGATTGCACGAGGTGTTGATTATCTCAGTCCAGTCAGAGATTAAGTAGACTACCATCTCTGCTTGGTTTCTGTCTTTTAAATACTACACAGAAGTCAGGGATAGAGCTCAGTGGCACAGCACCTGTCTGGTAAGTGTAAAGTTCTGAGTTCAATACCCAGTTGTTACAGTTTGTATAAAGATGGCCCCCCAAGCCTTATGTAGTCATGGAAGCGGCTGAATCTAGCGTTTGTGGTTGACTCGTTGTATAGCACTGGGATTGGTGGTGTGAGTTCTGCACCCGCCCAGGGGTGGAGCGGACATACAGTGTAAGGTCAGAATGGGGGCGGGTTTTCCCCTCTTCGGCGCGTTTCCTTCTTGCGGCTTGCAGCCGCCATGAATGGCTGCCAGTTTTGCTCTGGCTGCTGCCTTGAAGTGTTGCCCCAGTGCCATGCCACCCTGCCTTGAAGTCAGCTGATTATGGACTGAAATCCCCAGAAACTGTAAGCTAAATAAACCTCTCTTCCTTCACTTTGGGTGTCAGGTGTTTGTCTTAGCAATGAGAGAAAAGTAACCAAAATAGAATTTGGTACCAGGAGTGGGGTCATTGCTGTGACCATACCTGACCATGTGGTTCAAGAGCCTTTGGGAATCGCTTGTGGGAAGAGTTTGGAAAGGTTCGGCGATGTCGCCTAAAAGAGAAACCCTGGAACAGCTTAGGCTGTTCTGTAGGGGAGATTCTGGTCAGAGCTCAGGAGACCAGGAGGCTGATAGAAAGCCTGCTGGTAAAGACCAGGCTCGGGAGGTTTCTGCTGGGAAGAAGGACTTCATTGGTTGTTGGACTCCACATGATGTGTGTTATGGCTTGGCAGAAAGTTTGTCTGCATTTTGCTCATGTCCAGAGACTTTGCCTGAGACTGAGATTAAGGGCGATGGCCTGATTAATCTGGCAAAGGAAATTTCAGGGCAGTCAAATGTTGAGGCAGTGGCATGGCTATTGTTGGGGGCTTTTAGCCAGATTTATCTTGGAAATCAAGAACAAAGAGCCCAGCATGGTAATGTAAAATGTGAATTTGGTCGGAAAGCTGTGGACTGTAAAGATGGAGCTGAAACTTTGATTGCTGGAAAGGAACAGAATACAAAAGATGGCCTACAGGCATCACAGGAAGAGGCAACGGGTCTCTACCCTTTACAGCCTCAAAGATACAAAAGTAAAAGACTTTGCTTGGGGGAGAAAGCTGCAGAGCCCAACATTCCAGAATGGTGACAGAGGCCACTGGAGGTTCTGGAATGGTGGCGGAGGCCACGCGAGGTTCCAGAATGGCGACATAGAGACTCTGTTCCTCGCAGTCAGGTTCCAGATGTCCAGCAATCCAGGCACTTGACCTCTATGGCCAAGAAAGAGGAAAGCCTGGCTACTGCTCCAGCCAGCAACAGACCTTGACAGCGTCCACATAGCGCTGGTTTTAGGTGCATGGAGAATGCACGTATTCTGAGGTTAAAGAGGCTTCCACCCCGATTTCAGAGGGCCTGGAAAGCCAGGCAGTGTGCCCCTGAGAGGGCAGTATGTGAAGCTGTGAGTGTGAAGCCAGAATGGAGACCGCAGAAGTTTGGAAAAGCCAGGAACGTGGATCATCTAAGGAGAGCTACAAAGATTGAGCAGAGTGGGCCTAAGAGAGAAGCTGTGGGAGTTAAAACCCCTAAAAGTGCTGTGGGGGTGGAGCCACACAAGTGCTTTGGAGCTCATAATTTGCCACAGATTGCTTCAGATGCTGGACATACAGCTACAGGACCTAACATTTGCCCTGCTGAATTTTGGACTTACTTTGGTTCCAATGCTTTGTATTTCCCTGTTTGTAACTTTTGGAATGGTAATTTCTATCTTGTGCCATTGCATGTTGGAAGTGTTTAACGTTGTTTTCATTTGTACAGCTAAGAGTTTGCCTTAGATCTCGGAGGAGACTTGGAACTTGGACTTTTCATCAATGCTGAAACTGTTAGGACTTTGGCAAGTCTTGGAGATGGACTAAATGTCTTTTGTATAAGGGATGTACATGAGTCTTTGGGGGCCAGGGGTAGAATGTTACAGTTTGTATATAGATGGCCCCCCAAGCCTTATGTAGTCATAGAAGCGGCTGAATCTAGCATTTGTGGTTGACTCGTTGTGTAGCACTGGGATTGGTGGTGTGAGTTCTGCACCTGCCCAGGGGTGGAGCTGACATACAATGTAAGCTCGGAATGGGGGTGGGTTTTTCCCTTTGGCGCGTTTCCTTCTTGCCGCTTGCAGCCGCCATGAACGGCTGCCCCTTTTGTTCTGGCTGCTGCCTTGAAGTGTTGCCCCAGCGCCATGCCACCCTGCCTTGAAGTCAGCTGATTATGGACTGAAATCCCCAGAAACTGTAAGCTAAATAAACCTCTCCTTCCTTCACTTTGGGTGTCAGGTGTTTGTCTCAGCAAGGAGAGAAAAGTAACAAAAACACCAGTACCAAAATAAATAAATAAATAAATACTAGACATTGAGATATTTATTTTTCTCTTTTGGCCCAGGTTTCTATTCTTCATTGTTCCATGTCTCAAGGTACCACTTGGAAAACTGGCCCATATATTCGGGGTTTTTCTAGCTTATAGTGTGTCATTCCATACCATGTAGACATCTGAAGCACCTCTAGTGCCTCTGCCTAAAACAAGCTCAGTCTTTACTCAGACCCAAACTGTGCAAATATTCTCATGGAAGAACATGTTAGTGACCTCAGCTCTCCTTGGAATACACCTGTATCTCTGGATATTTAGTTCACCTAGTCCTCATTGCTTCTTCTGTTTTCTTATGTTAGTGTAGTCTTTGAAGATAGGTTTGCTCCTATTCAGTATCTTACTTTAGAAAGTAGAAACCAGGAATTTTATCTTTATAAAAGGGAGATAATTTTAATAGTGTTTATATATGTATTGTGATATTTTGAATAAATTTATCTGTATTACATAGTAACATGGATAGACATTTTATTTTCTTTCTGATATAAAATTTCATCAAAATATACCCTAGAACAGTGACTGGCTCATGGACCAAATCTGGTCCAACTTCTGCTTTTCTATAGCCTGTAAGCTAAAAGTGTTCTTTTACTTTTTTAAAAAATCAAAGAAGGCTTTATAACATACAATTGTGCAAGTATGAATTTCATTGTTCAGAAATAAAGTTTTCTTCCGGTAAACACATTCATCTGTTTGTGTGCTTTTTGTGGATGATTTCATGCCATGATGGTTGAGTAATTATCTCAGAGATCCTACACAGTGTATAACATATTTACTCTGTGGCCCTTTAAGGAAAAATTATGGTTATTCCTGATTTAGTTTGTAAGCTCAGGAAGTGTTTAGTTTTCATTACTCAGTAAAATTAAGTAAAAGACTGAAAATTTTTTATTCTAATTTCTGTAAATTTGGATATGTCAATCTGTTAGCAGTTTAGAGTTAGAAGGAACCTGAGTGATAATCTCCTTCATCTCTGACAAACAGATTTTAGTGAGAAATACAGATTTTTTGTGATTAATTTTTTTTATCAGAAAACAGACTTAAGGTGATAGAAAGACTAATCTATTATTTGTGAACAACTTGCAAAATTTATTCGTTCTTTTTAAAAATTTTTTTATTTATTTAGAGACAGGGTCTCACTATGTAGTCCAGGTTGGACTTTAACTCACTGTGTAAACTAGACTGGCCTTAAAGTCATGGTGATCCTCCTGCTTCAGCCTCCTGAGTGCCAGGATTACAGGCACGCCCTACCATGTCTGGTTTAAAGTACAATTGTGTGTGTGTGTGTGTGTGTGTGTGTGTGTGTACCGGTAATTGAACTCAGGACCTTGCGCTTGCCAGGTAGGTGGTATGCCGCTGAGCTATATCCCTGGCTAGGATTATAGGTGTGTGCTACCACACCCAGCCTCTTCTTTGGAATTTTTTAAGTCAGTATTTTAAGATAAATATTTAAGGTATTTTTAGTAGCTTTTTAATCTTTCATTTTTACCATAATCCCTTCAAAAGTCTTACAGGACTAATTTCAAATAATCTTCATTAAGGTTCTATTGGTTTTGGATGTAAAGTCCTAAATCATCAGAAATTCCAGAGTGAATTGTTGGTGTATAAGACTGGTTTCTAGATTTTTATTTTCCATTGACCTTACATATCATGAAAAATTCATTAGTTCTCAAATATGTCATATAATGGAATGTTACTAATAGCATTGCTGTTTTCCAGTGTTGAAATCAGTAGTTTCAGATTCATTGGAATTGTTATAGCAGATTAAATGCCACCACAAGGCTCATAGTTGAATAGGTTGTGTGAACAAGTACATCTATTCATGTTTAGCATTCAACACTGTCAGTCACTGTTTCTCTCTTTTGTTGTGTAATTTCATGGAGGAAATCTCATCCACATACATACTTTTCATAACCTATGTAAAATAATTCCTTGAATAACTTTTTAATAGACATTAATCACTAAATATACTCTAGGTGCTTTAGTATATCTCTGAATCTATTATTGTTCCTTGATTATTTTACTCTCTGGGTAAGGAATGTAGTTATACTTTCGAACTTTCACTTTTGTCTCCTTCCTCTCTCCTCTTTTTATTTTCCCTTTCTCTGAATACTATTGAGTATGATATTTTGGGTACTTTTCTAGACACGGGATAAAATAGGGACCAAGACAGGAGTGGCCTCAGTTCTGTTGGTGCTTGTAACTTGGTGAGGGAGTGATACATTAAACCCACAATCACAATTATAGGTCATGAGACAAAAATTATACAACAAATTATGAAACAAAGTTGTAAGATGAATTGATATTAAAATTGAGATGAATTAAACTTTAAAAGGGGGGAATGTGAAGTGCTGTGTATGTGCACCAAGTGCCCACCAGACTGTGATCATCATGTATTACAAACTTGTAAAAAATTCTGTATATGAATGTGAATATGTGTGTGTAATGAATGAATTTGAGAGGTGCAGAGAGGGAGAGGGAAGGGAAGGGGTTAAAAAAGTTACGAAATATCAAGTACATGTACCAACTCCCTATGATAATGTAATCATTATGTACTACAAATATGTACCAATGAAAAAAAGGATGAATCGAGAGTGTGTAATAGGGAAATTTACCCAGTCTGTGGAAATAGAAACTTTACTGAGTAAGTGACACTGGGACCTCAAAGGTGAATAGTGAATAACAGAAAATGCAGGAGAGAATTTCAGGCACAGGGGAAGTTTTTGTGAAAGTCCCAAGGAGCTCAGTAGCCTTACACAACTGAGAGAATGTCTTTGTGGTTGAGGATGCTTAGAAAGACAGACAGACAGACAGACAGACAGACAGACAGACAGAAAGACAGACAGACAGACAGACAGACAGACAGACAGAAAGAAAGAAAGAAAGAAAGAAAGAAAGAAAGAAAGAAAGAAAGGTGGAGTGAAATGCGTAATGAAGGATGAGAGGTTGGCTGAAGTCAGATAGTAGAAGAATATCTTTTAAACCATGTCAGTGCCTTGGGCTTTAAGAGAACTGAGAAGATACTGAGTTTTAAGTGGGGGAATAACACAGATTTGTGTTTTTAGAAAGTGTCCTGGGTACCTTCGTGAGGAATGGATTGAAGCGATGCAAATGTGGATGTGCAGGAGTTAAGAAGCTTTGAGAGTGGTCCAGGGAAGAGATGATAGTAACTTATTAGTTTAGCTGCAGTACCAATGCAGTAAATAGAATCAGGAACTTTTTTGTGGGATACAGCTGACAAGATTTTGTGACTGTTTTGATTTGAGGAGTTAAACCTTAGAAGTATCAAAGACAAAGTTTTCATGTGCTCATTGCTTGTGTCCATCTTCTTGACATTTAGAATCTTGAACTCCAGCATCATTAGAGTGGAACCTGGTTTTTCATTTTAACAAATTAACTCTTGTACCTGACTTCCCTATTTTTGGGAATGTGGCATCCCTACCTCCAGGTGACCAAGGGCCTAAAATTTCTTTTGTCACTACTTCCAGCAAATTAATTACTAGCTTTCAAGGACTTGACCGCATTAGAATCTAGGATCATCACCATTGTCATTGACATCATCATAACCAGCACATCATCTTCTCCTTTCCATTCTCACTTCCCTGTTTGTCTTTATTATAGCTGTAACATTCCCTTGCTAGATCATTTAACTGTACTTCTGTTCAAGTCTCTCAGCTCCTCCAGGGCAAGAACCAGCCTTTTCATTTTGTATCTTAACTGCCTACTAGGAATGTACATGACAGCATGGTGAACATAAAATTATTAGATAAAATGAAAATGCTCATTTTGCCTCGTTTCCTCTACTAAAGTTTTTATTTATTTATTTTTAATCTTAAAGTCATTCAGGGACCTCTTTTTTCTTAAAAAAAAAAAAGAGCCA
>RJWT010023029.1:0-16952 GCA_004365215.1 Cuniculus paca | reverse complement strand
AGAAGTTTGTTTTGGCTCATGGTTTCAGAAGTTTTAGTCTACAGTCAACTGGCTTCAAGGTAGGAACAGCACAGTGGAAGGGTGTGGTGGAGCAAAGCTGATTACTTACTTCATGGCAGCTGGGAAGCAGAATGTCCGCAAGAAGTCTACCCTCTGAAGACACAACTCTCAGTAACACACCTCTACTGGTTGGATCCCAGTTCACAGCAGCTCATTCAGTTAGGAGCATCAATTGATTAATTTTAAATATATATACCCCCCCACCATGGTGCTATCACTTCTCCAGGAGTCACTTAATCCAGGCAAGTTGACAAGTAAGATTGATTGGCACAATTGCTGCTATTCTTTGTTATATATTTTGTGTTTCATTTTATCAAAACCATCACACTAATGTATGCATCCACGTCCACCAGTTTCAAGCTGTGCATCATAGCGACCCATTCAAACCTGATGCCAAATGTCCAAATGCTTGATATGCCTTCAGGTAGGTAGACAGTCTGAACATTAGACCAGAACTCTAGGTTGTCACATGTTTTAATTATAACTGTGTGACCATAGGCTTCTTTTGAACTACTTGATATGATGGTGTTTATGATGAACTGCTAATTAAAAGGGCTGCCTGAGCAAACCGATGTGCTGAGGTTCCCACTGAGATTCTGCCCTAGGACTTGCCCTGCTGTGTGACAAAGTAATACGACGATGATGTAGATTATTTGGAGTACTATGAATTTACATAGCAAGGCTTGGACTGAACTATTCTACGAAAACCCGTGTCTTCTTTGAAATGACTTACACATCAAACATTTGTTCTTCTTTTTCTCATCAACAAGGATAGTTTCTGATACTTATTTCCTAGAAAGAGTCAAGATTTTGTTACTTAATGAAACTGATAATGCAACATAAACATACCCAGGTGAACATATATAGCCATAGGATGAAAAAAGTCAGTGCTGCAAGCTCTTTCAGTGACAAGAAACGTAAATATCACCCCAGATAGTGTTCTTTAGAAATGCAGCTTCACTTGTGGCTCTTAGCTTCTTTGAGAACTCTTACTGAGGCTTATTACCTAAAAACAAAACTTTATTTTAGAGAAAATAAACATTAGGTGTTTGAACCTCAATCAGAATCTTTAATTCTCAAGGAATCAAAAACAATATACTCAAATAATATATGGTGGTATGTCTAGATTTAAGTGTGTTTTACTTAATGTCATTATATGTACTATTTATGTGATATGTATATATTCCATAGTTAACACATGCAGATATAGATTTTTTGCATGGCTAAATAATGTACTTTGATCTATAAGTGCACTGGATTGTTCTTTGAAGATAAAGAGTAATGTGTGCAGGTATGGACCCATTAGAGGAGTGGACCTTGGACTTCTCTTTCTCTTACCAGGAGATTAGTTGCCCTTCAAAACTTGCTTATGAAGCCCCTTATTCTCCTTTATTAGAGCCCTTAGACTACTTATTGGTAGTCTTTTTCACTCTTTGTTATTTTCTGTTTGTGTCCAGTTGTTCAACAAAAATTTATTAAATATTTACTCATGCACCAGTAGGTATGATAAATATTTGGTTAAATAAGGCAAAGTGACTTCCCCCTCAAAGAACTAATGTTCTTACAACCAAAGAGAGAGAGAGAGAGAGATTCAGAGACTGAGGAACAGAGACAGGATGAGCTATTAAAAATTAGAAAGAACTCTATGAAATAAAGAGACAAGATACTTAGGAGAGTATGATCAGAATGGGTGTAGGTGGGAGGTACTTCTTAGAAAATATAGTTATCTTTAGATAATAAGGAGTAGCTTGCATGAGAATGGACATTTGATTTAAAATGTGAAGATTGAGAATAAAGCAAAGTATGGCATCGCTGCATCTCAGACAGAAGGACCACCCCATACAAAGTTTACAATCCCAGAAAGGAGCCTAGAGTTGCTTAAGCACTGGAAAGAGGAAAGCAAGGCCAGTAAAGTTATCTGGAGTCATAAATACACAGGACTTTGTAAGCCCTCGTAAGGAGTTGGGACTTTTTTCTGAAAGCAATAGGTGGGAAAAGCCTTAAAGCGTTTCCTCATAAAGCAGGTGTAATTTTATTTATAATTTTAAAAGATCTCTCCTGAGATTATATACAGAATGGATTGGAAGAGAAAAAATGAGAATAGAATGGTATAGGAGTTCCCCAAAACCTAGATAATGGTAACATAAACATGATGCTGACAGTGAAGGTAAATCAAATGGAAAAATGAGTTGCATATTTGGAAACAGGACTAAAGTGCCTGAAAATGGAGTGACTGTGGTAGGCAAGGGAAGCAAAGAATTCAAAAGATCTTCCCAGGGTTTTTTTGTTTGTTTGTTTGTTTTTTCTGTCTTGCACAGATAAAAAATATGATTATCTGAATGATTAGAAGTTCTACTTATTAAAATGAGAAAATTTAAATAACAGGATTAAGCATAGTCAGAATGTCAATTTGAGACATATTAAATTTGAGATTTATTTTGGACATCCTAACTGAGATATCAAGTTACAGTTAGGTATTGAGTCTGTAGACCAACAGAAAAGACCTGGTCTACAGATAGACATCTGTAAAGCATTAGAATATATAGAATGTATAAAAGCTAGGACTGGATAAGATTTCTTAGTCAAAGAGTTTACATGGAAAACAGGAAGTGTCCAGGAAGTAAACTGCAGTCTCATTAGCATTTAGAAGTTGGGTGGAAAAAGGGCCGGTATTCCTTGGTTTCCAAACCTACACAGCTTCTTTCCTGGAGACACTCTGTCACCTCCCTGTTGGTCCTAAATTATGTTTAGTCTTCCAGCGACAATTTTGGTGGACAACAGTTGGAGGGTCCTCAAAAAACTAAAAATAGGATTACCGTATTATCCAGCAATTCCACTATTAGATATATATCGAAAGGAAATGAAGGCAGTGTCTCAGAGAGATTCTTACAGTATTATATACAATAGCCCAGACACAGAATCAACATAAGTGTCTTTCGAAGGTTAAATGGATAAAGAAAATGTGATGTGTGTAAGCGTACACAAACATGCATGCTCACGCACACACACACAATGGAATACTCTTTGTGGCCAAGACTAAAACATGGCTAAAACATTAGCAACAACATGGATAAACCTAAAGGACATTAACTGGAATAAGCCAGACAGAGAGATAACATTGCATGATCTCACTCTTGTGTGCACTTTAAAATATCAAACTTGGAGAAACAGAGTAGAATAATGGCTGACGGGGAATCCAGAGATACTCGTCAAAGGTACAAACTTTCAGTCCTATGACAAATAAGTTCTGGAGACTTAATGTAAAGCATGGAGACTAGTTAATAATCCAGTATTGTATACTCGAAATTTACTAAAAGAGTGTTCCCACCAAAAGATAGAGAGAGACTATGAGAGCTAATGAATGTACTGATTAACTTGATTGCAATGACCATCACAAGATGTACGTTCATCAAATCGTCACATGGTACACCTCAAGAATATAACTTTGTCAATCATACCTCAAGAAAGCTGGGACAAAAAAAAAAGACACAATTCCGATCACACTTTCTCCCAGGTGTCCTGCTGAGCTCCAGCTACACTCAGCAGGATCCTTTTCTTAGCTCTGTCTCTGCTGGATCAGATCTCTCCATGCAGCTATTTTCCTTGTTTCTCTTTGGAGTTTAAGGTGGTGCGTTTCTCTCCCACTACATTATATGGGAGAGCAGAAGCAACGTCCCAAATGTAGGAAATGACTGTGGTTTTTTAGTATAATCACATATAATACCCAATGCAAACAGTGCAGCTTTAGGGAATTCTGCCAACTGTTTCCCTCAATGTAACTACCACTAGAAAACGGCTTCTAACACATAACCTTGGGATGTGCTGATTTTAACTGAGTTTCTTTGTCCCACTCATGCTAAAACATAGTATGACATTTGATTCCTCTCACTAGGTTAAACATATCTTACAATATAGTAATAGGCCCTCAAGAATCATTTTACTGAAATTTTATAGTGTTTGCCTTAACCTAATAAAATAATCAATGCAATTTGACTTTTACTTTGTGTTCTTGCAAACAGGATGTGCATCAAAAATTACAAGAAAGGTCAGCAAAATATATTGGGAGTGGTCCTTAAATATATGTGGAATATTGACAAAGAGAACTCAGTGGTCAGGGTGACAGTATCTATTGGTCACTCGATAGGTATGGAAAATGTCAAAATGCAGATCTTTCATCATTGGCACTGAGAGTAATTGTCACTTATTTCTTTTCTCAAATAAATATGCCTTATTCAATAATATGAATTGAAAACATGTACCAATCAGAAGTTTCAAAGATTTGGTTGGTGTTGACTAAACTGAAGTCAAAATGGATCAAAGATCTAAATATTAAAAGAGAAACACTAAACCTACTGGAAGACAAGGTAGATAGAAATCTTGAAGGCATAGGAGTAGAAAGTTCATGAACAAAACCCAAACTAAATGGAAAGTACATCAGAATCAACAACTGGGATCTCATCTTATTGAAAACCTATTGCACATCAAACGAATCAACAGAGTAAAAAGAAAACTCATGGAATGGGAAAAAAATTTTAGCCAACTGTCCCTCAGACAAAGGACTTATAACTAGACCATATAAAGAATTGAATAACATCAGACCCTCCAAATTCAGACCCAATTCAAAAATAGACATCTGAGATGAATATGTGCTTCTCAGATGAAAAACTACAAATTGCAAATAAATACATGAAAAAAGGTTCAACATCACCAGTCATTCAAGAAATGCAAATTAAAACAACACTGGAATTCTATCTCACGCCAGAAAGAATGGCTGCCATCAAGAAATCAACCAATAACAAATGCTGGTGGGGCTGTGGGGGAAAAGGAACCCTTCTACACTGTTGGAGTATAGATTGAAATAACCACTGTGGGAATCAGTGTGGAGATTCCTCAAAAAACTAGGATTGGAGGTCCCATTCAACCTAGCTATTCCCATTGTGGGTATTTTCCTAGAATTGTTGAAAACATCATACCACAGCAATATATGTGCACCCATGTTTATAGCGGCACAATTTCTAAATAGCTAAATCTTGAAAACAACCCAAATGCCTGCCAACCACAAATGGATAAAAAAGATGTGGCATTTTTATACAATGAAGCATTACTCAGCTATAAAGAAGGGTAAACTTGAGGCTTTTATAGGTAAATGGATACAACTTGAGACCATATTCATAAGTGAAATAAATCAGACTCACATGTGTAAATATTGTATTGTCTCCCTAGTGTAAAAAATTGAAAGAGTAAATAAGATCCAAAATGTACAAAAGATATTATGAAAGTGAGAGGGGAAGAAAGTGCTCAAAAAGAAAGAACAAATAGGATAGAGGAAAGGAGAAAAGAAAGAATGAAAAAGGAGAAAAAAAGGGAAAAGAATATATATACACATATATATCAAGATAGAACTATACTACTAATCTCTGTTAGTCCATCAAAAAAAACAGTTTGTGCTTTCTTGTTAGATTGTTTGATCATTTTCTCATGCCTATGTTTTATAATCTGAGCAACTACTTTCAAGATAACAATGCACAATATATTAACTATTGTTAGTCTCCTGTTATTTTGTCTTGAAATTCTATGTCATCATTTTTATTCTTTTTTTGTTGTTGTTGTTTTAAAACAATAAAAAAAATTTAGTTGGTGGAAAAAAAAAAAAAAGAAAGAAAAAGAAGGGCCCGTAAAGGAAATGAGAAGGAAAACCACTGAAGTTGGAGAAAAACCAGGAATATGTGGTGACACAGAAGCTAAAAGAAAGTCTCAAGAAGAATAATCCGTAGTGCCAAACAGCTGCTAAGAATTTGATAAGTATACAGCAGAGTCCATTGGCTTGACAATACAGACATCACTGATGATCTTGATGAAATTGGTTTCTTTCAATTGTTGGAACAGAGTCAGATAAGAGTTATGTAACAATGAAATAGAGAGACAAGGCAGAAACTATGGATGATCGGGTTGAGAATATTTTATATGACAGGTAATGAAACAGATTAAACCTAAAAAATGGTCATGTCTCCAGTTATTACATCCTAAAGCTCACAAACAAGAGAGAACATACTCTTCCAATACTCAAAAATTATTTTCTGATTCAGCCATGAGGTCACTCATATTATTGATAAATGACTGAAGCTCTGCCGTACATCTTTGTTATACTATGTCACTTCTGTCTTCTCTCAACATAAACAATGTTATCAATTAGTATTCATGTTGGAACTATGCACCTTTGTCCATTGCAACCAGAACATAGCTAAAGATACAAAAATTTGGTAAAAATCAGAAAATCAATAAACTATATGGAATTTATAATGAAAAAAAACATGAGAACAGAGAGATTTAGACCCAGTGAAGGTTTAATGTTCAAGATGGCTTATACGCATTTACGTGCTAGTAAATTAATCCAGTAGTGAAGGAGGAGCTGATGATGCAGAAAACAAAACAGAAAGCGTATTGTTAAGAACACAACAGGGGGTGGAAGAATAAGGGAGTGGGTTGCCCTTAGTAAGAACAGGAAAGATGTCATTCACGGACAGAGACAAGGGCAGAGACAAGGACTTCAAAGTCACTGTATGCCTGGTGTACCAGAACACATTTACAGATTACATGTCTATTTTATCTAAAGGTAAAGGTGCTAATCACCACTTGGAAAAGTCGAAATTACAGTCACAGAGTAAATGGTTTTTATAAAGCTAGGAAACTGTAATCTAAAAAATATTTTTTGTATACTCCAGTGAGAGTAACATAAACTCACTTTATTGTACATTCAGATGAAATACAAGATAGATTATCTGTTATTAAAATCTATCAAATACATTTTGAACATTTAGAATTCAGTAAAATGTTTCTGGAAAATTGTTATTTAGTAATTGTCCTCTTGAAATATATGACAACCAGCAATAGTCAAAAATCAAATTCTATAAAGAATCACACCTAAAAAGATGCATTTGATAACCAGACATCTTTAAGATTTTTGCTTTCTTTTTGTATCAAGAATGATTCTACTGATGATAATAAACTGTCACTGCCTTTAAAGTAAAGGAAATACTAGTAAATTGTGAGATACTTGTATATTTCTCTAGTTTAAATGAAATAAAATAGAAATGATATTTTACAGTTGACTAGTGTATATGAAAATTGAACAATGCAGCTGGATTTTTATCATATGGTAATACAAAGTACAAAAATAATGTACTTAGAAGAATTCTGATGATTTAATAACAAAAGTGAGTTTACCACAATCAATAAGAAATTATTTAATTCTAGAATTATGGTGAAATATGCATTCACGGCAAGTTAGAAAACCATTAAAGATTGGCCTCATCTATGTTTTGAATCTATTGCAATATTTTATTTACTTGAGATTTCTTGGATAATACAAGAAACATTTTATACTAGTGGTGGTGCATGCCTGTAATCCCAGCACTTGAAAGACTGAGGCAGGAGGATTGCTGTGAGTTCCAAGCCAGCCTGGGCTACACAGTGAGTGCAAAACTATCTTAAACAGCACAGTGAAACCCTGTGTCAAAAAGACAAAAAAAAAAAAAAAAGAATTTCACCTTAGAGAATAGGACATTTAACCACTTTAAATTGAAAGTACAACAAGAGGGGCTCTAAAAAGGTGATCACTTAAACTGAGACCCAACTGCTGAGAGTCAAGCAGTTGAAAAGTGACAAACGACATCATCCCAAAAGTGGAAAGAACCCATATATTCTACCCACACCAGTCTGGTAATAAGACTTGCACTTTAAGAGAGATTGTTTGTGGTTGCCTTGCACCCTATACAGAGAAATTTACCAGATCCCTGGCCTTCTTCATTTCTCCCACCCTGATAATTGTTGGGGAGCCCTAGAAATTATCAACATTCTTTCATAAGCACAGTTTTGCTTGATGTATGGCAGAGAAGTTTTTTTTCTCTTGCTCTTTAGGTTCACCTGTCCTGGGGTCCTTTGTGCCTAGGAAATCACCATAGCTGTAGGCAGCAGTAATATCTGCCTGAGACTGTGTCAAGACTTCAAGATGGATACTTATGCCATCGATATGTGCACCTAGCATTTTCTGGGTGCTGCTGAGGCTTTGGGCCTTGTATCTCATCACTGAGGACTCATACATGCTGATGAGCTCTCTGAGCCATCACTAGACCACAGCTTTCCTCTGTGTGCATCAAAAGAAGTAGACTGTTCCACCTTCCTGCCAGCTGTGTATGTTCTTTCATTTTATATGGGCTCAAAAGTATATGGGGTGTGTCTGTGTCTCTGTGTGTGTGTGTGTGTGTGTGTGTGTGTGTGTGTGTGTGTTTCAGTTTCTTTTCCCCAGAGTTCTGGCATAAATCTTAATGTCTTTCTTCTTGATCCCTATCCCATTTCACCCCAGTCCATTGTCCGTAAATTGCTCTTTGGAGATCCAGCCCTCACTTCTCTTAGGGTGGATTCTTTCTCAAGAAGCTTCTTAATCACACATGGAAATAGATACATGATTATTTCTAGCTTGTAGGTCTTCTGATTATGCCTGATCTTTCTGAATTCTCATTATTGGCAGTTAACTGCAACCTAGATAAGAGATACAACAGAGAACTTCACCAAGAGACAAAGAATTTTTTTTATACCAAGCAGAATACAGTTAGCCTTGATTGTCCCCTACAAAATGACCACATGGTCATTGGGTTACAGTCAGAAAACCTGGTTCCGCCACTTAGTGGTTGTTGTTTAATCTTTTTTTGAATTTCCATATCCTTATCCATGAGATTGTAGCAAATACATTTGCCTGAATCAGTAAAAACAACAATGTTAAATGGTAATATTTGTTAAGTGCCTATTAGCTGTCAAGCAACAATAAATCTTAGAAGCTTTATCTCAGTTAATCTAAAGTAGGTAGATTGCCGTCTCGTCTTTCAAATGAGGAAGTTGATCTTGAGAGAGGTGAAGAAATTAGCCCAAGTTCATCCAACTATTAAGTGAAAGAGTTGACCTTTGGCCTGTAACACTTTCACTCTTTTGTTTTATCTGGTTGTATATAATTTTGTTTTATCTGAATTTATTCTGTGTGAAGGTGTGAACAACCATTTCGAAGAAAACAAGAGACACTAGGGTAGCCATTGTTGATTTCCTGTCGTTATGTTTTGAAGACCTGTATTGCTTGCATTGTTCTGTTCTGATCTGCTTTGCTGTGGTTTACTCTGTTTTGTGTTGTTTCATTCTCTTTAAAATTAAAAAAAAAAGAGTTGTCCTTCAGACCCAGATGACCTAACTATGAATTGCTGCACTTAACTGGAGCTACACAGGATGAGAGATAACTTTCAAATGTACCAGAGTAGTATTAACTCTGAAATCACTATGGTCATTTTCTTCTAAGGAATGTGGTTAAAACAAGTCATTTTTTCAAAAGAGCAACTATATTCATTACAATTCCATATATACATACTAATTTTATATTTCAAAAATCAGTGACTCCCCCAGCACCACAAAAAAGCTTTGATTTCACCTGACAATATTTTATTGAAGTCTCGTTTCCCACAGCTATTTTAATTTTTTCTATCATAATAGACTTTAACCTATTTATAGCTATTACTAAAGTACACATATAACTTTGCATTATACTCACTTCACTTAGTATTAAATTATGACCTGCTTTGTTCATTCATTATTGTGCTTCTGCCATAAACCAAGCATTGTCTACATTATGTGACTCATTGGTAAACAAAACAGCCAAAATCCTTGCTCTGTTGAAACATAGTCTGTAATAAGGGCAGTGTATAACACATCAAAAATAAAAGCAATAAGGAAATATAATTTAACAAGGTTAAGAGTCAGGCAGTGCCAGGTGAGGTACTATTTTAAAATAATTGGGTTAGGGAAAGGGTCTCTGTAAATCTTGTGTTTGAGCACGGACCTGAATAAAGCGAGGCGGTGAGCCCTACTGACAGCTTAGGGAGGCAGCTTCTAATAGTGCAACTGTCAATGTAAAGGCCTAAGCCAGAGGGAGTTTGGTGTGCCTGAACAACAAAAAGATCAGAGCAAATGGAGCCAGACACTGGGAAGAGTGGGAAGATAAGGGGAGGGCAAATGCTATTAGGAAGATCAAGTAGAGTCATGTCAAATTCAAATTTTATTCCAAACAAATTGGGATGCCCCCAGAGAATTTTGGGAGACTATGGACATGATCTAATTTATGGTTTAAAAAATCACCCTGCTTTTGTGTGGGGAATCAACCATTGTATAGGAAGCAAAGTAGAAGTAGGAGGACCAATTAGAAGTCTGCTGCCATGTCTCATGATGATGGGAATTGTGTGGTTTGGTAGAGGTGATCAGATGTGATCTTGTTCTAAACATTGTTCAAAGGCAGAGCTGAATGGATTTATCGATTTGGGGCCATGAAGAAAAGAAAAAGAATACAAGAATAAAGGCATTTTCTTAAACTGAGGACCAAGATAGTTTGAAGTTGCCAGTTATGGAGATGAAGAGGGTAGGAATCAGGGTGAGTCTGAAAATCAATTTTGTCATTTAGGTGTGTATATCAGGCATGCCATTGGATATAGTACAAGTTGAGTTACGAGGGTGAGGTCCTGGTTAATTTGAGACTGTAGTGTAGAGAAAAAAGAAAGATCAAGAATTGAAGTAAACACCAATTGAAATAGATACGGAGAAAGTGAAGAGAAATAAACAAAGGAGACTTGAAAAAGTAGAGGCCGATTAGAAACACTGTGAAAGTGTGGCATCCTGGAACCCAATGAGGAAAATGCATCAGAAAAGAAAAGTTGCCTAGTCAAAGGCTGCTGATAGTTCAAAAATACAAATATTAAAGATTGACCACTGGATATAGCATTCTGGGTTTAGCTCAGCAGGAGAGACACAGGGAGATAGAAAGTGAAATTGGAAATAATAAATATGGACAACGCAGTATTTTTGCTTGAAAGTAAAATAACAAAAGAAAAAAGAATGATAACTGGATGGAGAGGTTTTGGGATTAGCTTGTCTTTTGTTTAATATGAGAAATACTGCAGCACATTTAAAGGCATATTAGAAATATCTAATAGTAAGATCTGATGATGGAAGAAAGGGAGGAAGATTTACACAATTGCACTCCACTGAAATACCATGATTTACTTACCCTTTTGGCTATGGATGTTCATCTAAGTTTCTTCTGATCTTCTACTATAATGTAGAAAACAAAATTTGTGCCTGTTTAGTGTTTATTATTCATTGAATTCATTTTATTAAGATAAATTTGCAAGTGGGTAATTACTGGAGCAAGATGGTGAACATTTTAAGGCCCTTCATAGTGCCCTATGATTCTAAAAAAATCAGTTAACCTTGCTACCAGTACTTGTATATGACTAAATTTTATCGCAGTCTGACGAGATTTGTGCTGCATATCTTTATTCCATACAGAGTTCATGGAATCCCTAATTTTTCAACTACCTTTATTCTAACAATATAAGGTTAACTCCTTAAAGACAATCTTTTAATTTTCTTTGTTTCATCCTATTCATTCTATTAGATATCAACTATTTCTCTACTAACAATATTTTCAACAATCATTTATCTGAAATCCCTCTGTGTTAAATCATAGTTGTGTGTATACAGTGCAGTAGGTAAAAAAATAATCAGTTTGAATCATACCAATCAGAATTTGAATCCTATATCCATTACTTAAACTTCATATAAATCAATTTAATATCCCTATTAGTAAAAAAAAGAAAAATACATAGTAATCTCTGCTTCCTAAGGAATGGTAAGGGTTAAAATGAGATACATATCTGTAAAACCCTTAGTATCCAGCAGGAAAATTTTGGTAGAAATACTGGAACTTTTAAGAGAACTTGGTATATATTATGACAATATCCTGTGAATATATAATTTTCTTTAAAAGTCAAGAAGAAAAAAAGTCAAGAAGAAAAAAAAATCTCACACAACAAATTTTATCCACAGCCTATAAAGTTTTCATCTTACAGTTTTGCTAATGACCATTAAAAATCCAGGAACTTTATTGCTAGTAAACTGTCGAAACAGCAAGCACCTGGGGTGTCTCTTGGGAAAGCACAGCCTGCTACAGTAGATCTGGGATCAGCGATGTCTCTAGAAATAGTACCAAGCACTTACCTCCAGGTGACTAAATGAAGCTTCATCTCATCTCACAAGCTTAGGAAGCTTTATGATTAGTCCAGCTTGCTATGGTGAGGAGATAACACAAAAGACGAGTACAAATGGAAGTCAGATGCATCCCAGCATACGGTCAATTTCCAAACAGGTAAGAGAAACCTTTATAAGTAGAGTAGAGCAGCGTCTTCATGATGTTGTGAGGTTAGAAGGATAAATATTGCAATTTTTGTCTGTAGCTTTTCATCTGTCTAAGTGACTCAGCAGAACATTTGGAATACCTAGAGAAGCAGCATTAGCTTCAAGAGCTGAAATTAAAAGAAATAGTACACAATTATTCAATGTATCATAACAGTAAAGATTTACAATCAAAGGAGTTCCTTGCAAAATTCATACTCATCCAGAACAGAATGGAATTAAAAGTTGCAGCCACTTGAGCAAACCTCAAAAGTTTCATAAGAGATATTTAGTAGAGTAGATATTTTTCTCCTTTTTGTTCAGTATAGTCTTATACTATAGTCTTAAAGTTGGTAAAAAGATGACTATGTTTATGATAACTGAAAAACAAGGGAAGATAAAGTTATAATTAGCTAATTCATGAACTCTAGATATTTTAGAGTAATGGCATCTAGGGGATCAGCTCTTGCATGGAGACCTCACTAAAAGATGAGTCAATGTCTTCTATTATAATCAGATGTGAAGAATCAGTCAGTGAAAGTTCATGATACAACATCCCTGGCCTAATTCCCGGTCAGGGATGGTAGCTTTGTTGTTTTCCTCTAATAAATCAAGACTTCCTTATTTATATTAGCTGTTCTCATAAAAATTATGGCTCTCATTAAAAATATATATCAATTCATTGGTTAATCTGGTATCACCTGGCATGCTCAGGTGAAAAACTTTACAAAATTCTTAGTTCACTAAATTTTATTTTAAAAAAATGTATGAAGTTCTCCCTGTGTTGTTGGTATTATCCAAAGTTCTGAGCATACAGAGATGAAAATGAAAATGTAGTTTGAGTGTTTAAAAAATACAGTGTTCTGGTATTGGTATAAATTTAGAGATATTTCTGATTTTATCTGCAGTCCTTGATGATGAATAACAATGTCAAAAATATTGCATCTACTGTTTCCATCCATCTTAATAATAAAATTGGATTAACTTTCCATCTGATTCAATATTACAGAAAACAGTCATCAAGATGGCCCAAATAAATCATTTTATTCAAGAAGTCAAGCTCTATTTCCCACAAAATATAGGGCTGCCAGATTTTTTTTCCTTTTGATTACATCTCTGGTGTAAGACATGAGCAGATAATAATATCAGATAAAGACTTGGCAAAAATTTCAAAGCAAGAGTTAGAATTTAACAGCAAGATTTTATATTAATGAGAGAAAAAGTTCTAGTGATTTTCTTTTAATGTCTAGGAGTATATACTTCTAATACACAGAGAACTCACCTATTAAAATTTCTCACTTAATATAAATTAAAGCTTTACAGAAGATGTGCTTCTTCATTTTGTATATCAAAGTATCTTCTCCTGGAGCCTCCACAGTCTTAAATTTGTTTTCTAAATTGCTGTCATGAATTACTCAGTTGATAATTGATGCTGGTTGTGTGGTATAAAATTAATTATTTCTATATTTAGCTGTAACAAGGAAGAATGAGTTATATATAGTCTCCTTTGTTTTTCTGGTCAGTTCATGTACTTCTGTCAATCCATTTAATAATTAGATCAGAGATAGAGCAATCTTAATACATACCTTGGCTGCAGTCATGCTACGAGGAAAAAAAAGTCTTAATGTGAGGACTGAGAAGTAATAACAGGATGAAACTGGGACAGTCATGCTAGCACTGCAGTCATTCTACAGATAACATCATTCAGAATTTTGCTTTTCTAGAAATGAGATTGCTATTGAGGTGCTAATAACTGAAATAACATATTGTGGGAAATTATATGCTTATTATTTTTCCATATCCTTCTGCAGATGAAAAGATTACAAAAATACTGACTATAAACTTATTCCACACTGTCTTTATGATTTTTAGTTATGCAGAACAGTGTTGATTCCCACTGTGACAGAAGAATCAAGTTTACCAAGAATAAAAGATGAAAGAACACTAAATCATGGCATTTTTATTCGCATCTCAAAAACACATGCCAATAAACCTCACTTCATTTTACTGTGTTTCTTGGAGAGCTGTGTAGTTCACCAGAAGAGTGAAAACAGAATCTTATTTTAGTCATTGATGTGAAACATAAACATGGAGGAAATCAAAATAAAAGTAAATTTATAACATTTTTCCATGCAGTGTTAGACTTCGAACTACCCTGTGATTAGACTGATGTTTCAAAGCTTGTGTGGTCTCTCCCTACCTTTCATAGCTCAGGAGTTTGCATGTGACCACCTGCAATTCCTGAAATAATACACTCTTGTTGACAGAATGAAATGTAGCTATCTCTCTCTTTTACCCATATGAGGACTAAAGCACTAACGGCCAGCAAGGATTATTAATTTCTTCATTCTTCCCATAGCGTGTTCATATTTGATGACTTGTGACAATATAATTTTTGACTAGAAAGCAAAGCATTTGGGGGAAATGAAGGACTATGATTTTGCCCATGGAGATAGATCTATTTCTAACCACCCCTAATTGCCATTTAAAAGTTAGACCCCAATTTGTATTGGATACAGTAGTGAGAAGCATCTTCTGTCCTTTCAGAGAAGCTCTGTGAATGGAGCAGTCATTCATGGTTATTATTATTATTATTATTATTATTATTATTATTATTATTTTGATGGTACAGAAGTTGGAAACCTGAATTTGTCTGACCTGATTTTTTCAAACATTTGTCCGAACATTAGTCTTTTGTCCATTCAGGGTTTCTGCCTGGCTATAATTCCAGCCGTTTTCAGCTCAAGTTTTGGGAGCTATTTATTTCTCCTTGCAGCATAAGAAACAGTGAAGGAAAGGAGGGGAGCAACCATTTAGGGGAAACTGAAAGAGAACACAAGGAATAAGAATAATAGAAAAAATAACATTCAGTACAAAATAGGAAACAAAACCAGAGATGAAGGTAGAAATTTCTTTTGGTGCCAACATACAATAACAAGACTTGAAAACTGTTAAAAGCAAGTGACTTGCTATTATATTTGTTTACTGTACCCAGGATAATATCTAGTCATGGTTAAATCATGATTTTTCTCCTGTCTCCAAGGAACTTTGTATTAAACCTCTGTTTTCTTCTGTTTCATCTATATATGTGTTTGCAACTTTTATTAAAATATTTTTGTAAGTAAAAATAAATACAAAATTACAAAATGTAAGAATGATGGCATCATAAAGTTATTTAGAATATTATTTTCTAAATTATGGATGTTTATCTGCTCCAGTGAATGTGTACCTAGAAGAATCAAGACTTTTGCCATTTCATGATTTTTAAAAAAATACCTTACTGGTGACAGCCATTCTTCCTGGAGTGAGATGGCATCTCAGTGTTGTTTTAATTTGCATTTCCCAAAAGACTGGTGATGTTGAACACTTCATATATTTATTTGCCATTTGCATTTTTTCATCTGAAAGTATGTATTCATCTCAGATGCCCATTTTTGTATTGGGTCTTTGAATTTGGGGGCCCGATGTTATTCAATTCTTTATATGTTCTAGATAAAAGTCCTCTGTCTGAGGGACAGTTGGCTAAAATTGTTTCCCATTCTACAGGTTTTCTTTTCACTCTGCTGGTGATTTCTTTTGATGTGCAAAAGCTTTTCAATAAAATGAGATCCCAGTTGTTGACTCTTTGAAGTAATTCCCACTTAGTTTGCATTTTGTTCCTGAACTCTTTGCCTATTCCTATGTCTTCAAGATTTCTACCTACCTTGTCTTCCAGTGGATTTAGTGTTTCTGTTTTAATATTTAGATATTTGATCCATTCTGACTTTAGTTTAGTGCATGGTGATAGACTTGAGTCTAGTTTTAGTCTTCGACATGTGGAAAACCAATTTTTCCAGCACCATTTATTGAGAATGTAGATTGAAACAACCACCTTGGAAATCAGTGTGGAGATTCCTCAAAAAACTAGGACTAGGGGTCCCATTCAATCCAGCTATTCCCCTTCTGGCTATTTTCCTATAAGAATTGAAAACATCATGCCACAGTGATATATGTGCACCCATGTTCATAGCAGCACAATTTCTAATAGCTAAATCTTGAAAACAACCCAAATGCCCATCAGTCAAGGAATAGATAAAAAAGATGTGATATTTTTTATAAAATGAAGTATTACACAGGTATAAAGAAGGATAAACTTGAGGCTTTTATAGGTAAATAGATGCAACTAGAGACCATACTCATAAGTGAAATAAATCAGACTCACACGTGTAAGTATTGTATGGTCTCCCTAATGTAAATAAAAAAAGAGTAAATAAGATCCAAAATGTACAATAGATACTGTAAAAGTGAAAGGGAATGAAAGTGCTCAAAAGGGAAAAGCTGGGATAGGGAAAAGGAGAAAAGAAAGGGAAAAGATTATATATATACATTTGTATACACAGGTGTGTGTGTATGTAAATATATACAAGATAGAGAACTATACTACTTATCTCTGTTCATCAAAAAGAAGTTTGTGTTTCCATTGTCTGTTTGATCACTTATTTAATGCCTAAATCTTGTAATCTGAGCAACTACTTTCAAGATATCAATATATAATATATTAACTAGTGTTAATTTCCTATTTTTTTTGAAATTCTGCATCATTTTTATCCTTTTTGTTTTTAAAATAGTAACAAACAAAAAAATCTATCTAT
>RJWT010023028.1:0-16960 GCA_004365215.1 Cuniculus paca | reverse complement strand
CAGGGAGGCATCAGAAGATGCTGGCAGAGGGAAGGGGCGAGGGAGGAGGGCAGCAGCGGTGGGCCAGGCAGTGCTTCCTGTGACTGGCCACGTGGCTTGGACAGAGCATTCTTAGGACACCTGAGGAGACGTGGGGAGGCTGCTGCAGGACCCAGGGGACTCCAGAGACAGAGCCTCTCTACTGAGCCTTGCTGTGTGACCTTGGGCAAGTTTCTTTACCTCTCTGAGCCTCCATTTCCTCAGCTGTGGCACGGGACATTGGCAGTCCCTGTCTCCTGAGCGGGAAGCTTGGGCAGGGGTATGGCTCAGCGGTACAGTGCCTGCCTGGCAAGTGAAGGTTGTGAGTTTGGTTTCCAAAAAAAAGAAAAGTAGCAAGCTCTTGACAGATGCTTGGCCTGGAGTGAGGGCTCAGCAGGGCTCAGTGTGCCTCAGCTGGCCCAATTCTTGCCCTCGCAGAGCCACGGTGGCATTCAGGGGTGTTTGGATCTTGCGGAAAAGCTGGCCTTGTCCATCAGACCTGGGTCTCCCTGGCAAAGCTGCCAGCAGCTGGGCTGTGCCTGGTGGACGCAGCTGTAGCAGGAGGCAAGGTGGTGCTGGGGTTGGCAGAGGCCTGCATCTTTAAAAGCGATGAAGCCACCGGGCTGAGGCAGGAGGATCACCATGAGCTCAAGGCCAGCCTGGGCTATAGGGAGACCCTGTCTCGAAAACAGACAAAAAAAAAAAAAAATGATAAGGCAAGGGAGCAGAGTGGTTAGTAAAGTACGTCCTGTTCCCCTGCCGGGACCCTCGTGCTTTCAGAGCGGCTGGGCGGAGCGTCCCTGTGGAGGCCCCGATCCCGCAGGCTTCTCCGCTGCAGCCGCAGCTTGAGCCCTGGCCTCCCGGCGCCAACCCTTTCCTTGCGGGCCCTGGCAGCTGCCCCTCTCGAAGAGCAGCCGGGGCCCAGGTGTATGTGGCGTGGCACATCAGTGGCTCTGGGGTGGTGGCAGGCTCGAGGGCAGGGCCGACTGCCCATGCCCTCTCCGAGGTCCGGTTAGCAGAGGGGTGGAGCCAGACAAGCCCACGGCAGGAAGCAAACCAAACCTAACCCATCAAACGTACCTGAGGTCACCAAACCCTTGGGCACGAACCGGCCAGGTCGCCCCGGCGCATGAAAAGTGTGGGTAGGGCGTGAGCGCTGTCTCGCAGGGTGCGTGAGTCGCAGCTTCATGCCCATCAAGGTCCCCGGCGAGCTTAGCACTGCAGGACGGTGGGAGGAGGTAACCGCAGGCGGCCAGCCTCACGCACCCTGCAGGGAGCTCTTGAAGGCCGGCGGCGCTGCTGTCAGGACAGACCCCGAGTAGCTGTGATCGCAGGCCAGCAGCCCCTCACGTTGCTTGTTCCGACGCTCAGAATAGCTAACAAGCCCCTCGGCGTCTCCTGGTCCCTCGGACACACGCCTCTGGATGGGGACACACGTTATAGACAGTGCGACCTGAGGATGTCGGCTGATGAACCAGCAACTCAGATAACCCCCCAGTCAGGAGCAGTAAGGTCGGCGGGCTGTGTCGGGATTACTTGTAGTTTATTCGCCCTCCTGAGTTCTGTGAGCAAACAGGAGTCGCCTAGATGGTTGCGAAAGGAAACAACAGCCTGGGGTTTGTTTCTGTTTTCCCTTGGGGAAAACGGAAACCTAGCAGCTGCGACTCAGTTTGTCCCACAGCAGAGTTACCTTCGTTGTATACTTTGTATACTTTGGGTGATTTTTTTTAACACCATAACATAATAAGAGGAGTTGATTTTCCTTTATAAAACAAGCAAAGCAAAGCGAGTGCAAGACTGAAGAAAGGCTTGCTTTGTTCTCACTCTCTATGGCGCTAATGCGGCTCTTGCCTTTTTTAGGGCTCGTCTGTCTTCAAACAGAAACAACCTTGGTGATTAGCAGGGCAGAGCCAAATGCCCAGGTTCTCGTGCAGAGTGCTGAGAGGCCGGCAGTACCGGGCAGCCCGTGTCACGTGGTCGACACTCGCCCCTCTGGTTACCCTGGGCAGCCAGTTGGCGTGGAGCCCCGAGCTTCCGGGAGGTGGCAGGGACGTGGCTGCCCAGCTGGGGCTCAGAGTGATCTGCCCAGCTTCATGCAACTCCCTGCATATTTTAAAAAAGAGAGACAAGGCTGGGGATCTAGCTCAATGGCACAGCGCCTGCCTGGTAAGTGCAAGGTCATGAGTTCGATCCCCAGTACCATAAAAAACAAACAAAAAAGCCCTGCCACCCTTTTGCTTGTTCTCTAATTTTTTTTTTTGAGACAGGGTCTCAATATATATATAGTTCAGGCCGATTTTAAACTCACTATGTAGTCCAGGCTGGTCTTGAACTTGCAGCAATCCTCCTGTCTCAGCCTCCCAAGTGCTGAGATTACCGGCGTGCATCACCATACCAGGCTCTGAAGGTTTAAAAAAGAAATTTTTTTTTAATTTTTCCAGTTTGCAGCCCATGCCATTAAAGCCCCCCACTGGGTCCCCATTCCTGCCCTGCTGCAAACCTTCCATGTCTGGCTTCAGTGCTGACCAGTGCGTCCGTCGATCCTCAGCGACAGCACTTCAAAACTCCTGAACAAGCGCTCAGCCAGGAGTTGCCAGGGTCACCTTGAGAAAGTGGTTTTCAGTGGAGCAGTTGTTTCTGGCCCCGAGAATCCCACACACCTGTCATCCCAGCAGCTGGGAGGCTGAGGCCAGAGGATCGCCATGAGCTTGAAGTCAGCCTGTGTACAGAGCAGGATCCTGTCTCACAAAGCAAAGCAAAGCAAAGCAAAACCAAACCAAAACAAAACAAGACTCCCAAGCGAGTGCAGGTTTCAGCAGGTAGAGAGGATCTTGTCAGTTCCCTTGTTCCTGACTGGACCCTCGGCAACTGCAGGCCAACCAAGGGGACTCTGCCAAGGGAGTGAGGAGGGGGAGGAGAGGGCTGCAGGGTGAGCTGGGAGTCCTCAGGGATCAGACGTCGGACGCCCTTTCTCCTGGAAAGGCAGCAACGTGGGAGCCTCTCGTCCACGTCTCCACTGTGTCCCTGCCCGCTCACCATTGCAGTGGTCACCACCATCCCAAGGAATGTGAGAGCCACCTTGCTCTGGGCTGAAGTGCAGAGAATAATAATGTTTCTTGCTATATACATTTAGCCTGGTGGGAGATGAAAACTTCCAAACAAAAACAACCAAGAAGCGTGACCACAGCACGGTGTTAGTCCAGAGGTGAGCCAGAATAACCCTATTCAGGACATGGGAGCCAGAAGGAGCTCCTCCAAAAGGGCTTTAGGGGATGCATAGGAGTTTGCCTGACAAGAACAGTGAGAAAGCATACTTTCAGTAGAGGAAATGACCAGTGGCTCCTAAAATAAAGTGTACATCAAAATCCTCTGGGATGCTCATGAAGACAGCTGCCTGGGCCTCACCCTGAGGATCCAACTCACTGGGTTTGGGGTAGGGTCTGGGACTTGGTGTTTCTAGCAGGTTCCCAGGGGCTGCTGCTGTTGCGGCTCTCTGGATGTAGAAGAACCACAGCGTGATGCCACAGCGTGCATGTGGGGAGCAGCAGGCCTCGGGTGTGCTGGAGCTCACCGTGCCGAGCCCCGTGGTCAGGGACAGGGGCCCTAAGCACCTTAGTGTGGGCGAGCAAGTCAAGGGACTCTCGGGAGGGAGCAGGCTCAGGCTGCGGGGATGCACGTTCTCGTCAAGACAAGCAGGAAAGAGGCCCGTGCCATGCGCCGCCTGCAGCTCCGCCAGGCCATGGGGAGTGAGCGCAACTGCAACGGCTGGGAAGGGCTTGGCCTGGACCCTGGAGACGCGCAGGCCGGGCTCGGAACCCAGAGTTGCCGGGACACAGAGCTGGGAGGAGAGGAGGCTGCCAAGCCTGGGGTGCGGCGGCCAGGTGGGGGTGGCACCTGAACAGGGCCTCGAGGGAATCCCCGTATGCAGAGGCCCTCCATCCCGGGGTCACCCTCCTGCTGCCCTTCCCGATCTCTGCCATCCTCTGTCCCCTCATCCGTGCCGCCCTTCTGACGGGGCTCTCGGAACCAGGTCAGTGCGTTGCTAAGCAGCACCTTCATCCGAACCACATCACAGAGAAGGGAGGGGTCCCAGCCCTCAGAGCGTGGCTGCTGCTTTTTATGATGAAAAATTTCAAATTCGGAGAAAACAGTGTAACTGTTGCTCCTGTGCCCACCTCCTGATGAACGTCACGACTTTAGCTTCATGTGTCTACTCCAGAGTTTCTTTTCTTTTTCACTGTAGGGCATTGACCCCAGGACCTCTGCACTGAGCTGCATCCCCAGCCCTTTTGTAATTTTTGCTAACACAGGGTCTCCAGGTTGCTAAGTACTTCAAGCTGGGCTTGAACTTGTGACCCTCTTGCCTCAGCCTCCCAGAGTGCTAGCATTACAGGTGTGCACCACCACGCCCAGCTTCCCCTGGAGTATTCTAAAGTACAATTCAGACATCCTCTAAGTGCTTTCATAGATGGATCTAAAACTGAGGGTGTTTTCCTACTGACCACAGCACCGTGACCCTCACACATAAAATATTCGCGTTTTTGTTCAGTCCCCCAACACCCAGACAGTACTCAAATGCCTCAAGCTGTTCCCCTGTGCCTTTTCCTGCATGATTTTATCACAGAGACATTCCAGACATCAGACAAGCTG
Source organism: Cuniculus paca (assembly GCA_004365215.1). Lineage (NCBI taxonomy): Eukaryota > Metazoa > Chordata > Mammalia > Rodentia > Cuniculidae > Cuniculus > Cuniculus paca. The sequence continues at coordinate 12,292 of RJWT010023028.1, read as the reverse complement.
GCCGCGTTGCACGGAGAACACCCGTTCAGGCCCTGCTTCTGCAGCGGGCATTTTGCTGAGTGCCTTGTCCACCTCTGCGTCCTGTCCGCCATTCATCCCTCTTCCTGTGTCTTTGATTTCAAGGTGAGGTCCAGGTGTCTGTCCCTTCCAAGCACCAGCATGGGTGTCATGGGGTTTTATCTTCTTTTGACATGAAACTGACCTGTAATGAAAGACATTTTAAATATGATATTTGATAAATTAAGACAAATGCATCCAGCCAGGCACGGTGGTGCATGTTTATAATCCCAGCATTGGGGAGGCTGAGGCAGGAAAATCACTGTAAGTTCGAGGCCAGCATGGGCTACATAAGTGAGTTCAAGGCCAGTCTGGACCCTGTCTCAAAGAGACGACAAATGCACCTATCCACGTGCCCCCCATTGCTGTCACCCAGAAATGTCCTCGTATTCTCACTCCAGGGAACTCCATTCCAAAGTCCTCTGTCACTGCAGAACTTGGCACATACAGAACCGTGGCATGGTGTTCTGATGCCCGCCTGAGCCAAGGTGTGCCAGCACCGCCCTCTCTGTAGTGGCCACACGGGATCGCTTTAGGCAACCTGAGTGCCACGGATTCCTCCAGCCGCCTGCCGTCTTCCTTTGGGCTGGTAGGAGTCGGGCTGCCGGGAAGATTCGCATGCAGGGTTTTTGTGGACTCTCCCTGCAGTCTCGCTGTACCCCAGGTCGGGGCCTCCGTGTGGCCCTTGGGGACAGCTTCTAGCACCTTCTCCATCTGGGGGGAAGGAGGCCGCTCACACTCCCAGCAGCCATGAGTGACAGAGCTGTGGGCTCCAGAGCCACCCGAATGGGCCTCAGTTTCCCGAACGGTTTGGCTTTGTCCTGGCCCGGCGTGGACACTGAGAGCCCAGTCCAGGAAGCTCCCTGCTTGGTCCTGCAGCACGTGGTGGGTCGTTTTGGGGGACGGCATGGCACTGCCAGCCTGCGGCCACGAGGGGTCACCAGCTCACTTTGCATGATTGGAAACCTCCACCTTGGCAGGGAAGAGGAAAATGCTCCAGAAAACGACTTTTAGGGGCCCCGCACCCCAGGTCACTCATTCTGTCGAATTCAGCGGGGACGTGCGCTTGTTTGCTCACCGAGTGTTTATCGAGCACCCGCCACACACCGGGCTTTCTGCGGGGCCCTGGGGTGGCGGAGAGAACTGTCATTTCCTGCTCTTGGGACCATTGTGAGCCTGGGGCAGGAGTGGGGACTGTGTGCGCTTGGAGTCAGAAGCGTGGGGTGACTGTAGGGGGCTCGGGGGCACGAGCCGGCGCTGGGTGCTTGCAGGAAGCCACAATATGAAGAGCAGGGTAAAGGGGCCAGAAGGTTCTAGAATACACAATGTCAGGAGTCAGGGAAATTTGAGGGCACTCATTGTGTCCAGTGCCACGGGGGCCTCCCCAACAGGAAGGTGGCTGGGGGGGACTCAGAGAGTGGAGCGAGGACGGGGAACTGGCTGGGAGGTGACACTGGGGCAGTGACAGAATCACCCCTGAATACTGAGGCAGTGGACCCGACCGCCTGGGGGGAGGAGAAAAAGAATATTCTAGAATGTTCTTGGAGTGCTCTTATTTTCAAGTTTGGCTTTGAAGTCAGATACTGACTTCATGCTGTTCTAATGCTCTGTCCCTGGGGGGTTTTCAGCTTTTGTCACTGGCTAGCTGTTTTGCCCGGTGAAGAAAACATTATTGTGACACTTGTTAAAGAGGCCCAGGAAGACTTGGCTCAGGACTCTCCTGGTGATGGGGGCCATGATGGTCTCCACCAGGGGAGTAACAGGGGCTCAGCTCTTCATGCAGCAAAAACACGGTGGGGGATTTGTAGCCAAGGAGCCGATTGAGGGAAAAATTGCGCAGACACGGCGGAGGGCGTCACGCATCAAGGCTGGGTTCTCGCTACAACCAGATGAGGCAGGCAGAAGCCAGGGCCGAGCTGGTCAGAGGGGCCACGAATTTGGCCAAGGAGGAAGTCTTTGTCTTGCCCGGGATTAGTTAGAGTTTTAACAAAGGGGAATTTGGTGGGGGGAGTGTGTGTGAGATAGGACATACCTGAAATCCCAGCTCACTGGGAGGCTGAGGCAGGAGAATCGAAATTTGGAACCCAGCTTGGGCAAGGTAATGACTTGGTGAGGCCCTATCTCAACAAAGAAAGAAGGGCTGGAGATGCCCCGGGTTCAGTTGGTGGTAATGTGCACACACACGCACACACATGCAAATTTCAGTACTTAAAGTGGGACACATTTTAAACTAGGAAGTTCGTGTGTACCTTCGCTGAAAGAAATAGTGATGATAACTTAAAATAGATTTCTGAAATGAAAAAAGTGGGGGTTTTTTTGGTCCAGTGAATAAAGTGGTATTGACAGTTGTGGCCAGGTCCCCAGTTAACCAGCAGATTCAAATGAACCCCGCTGGTTCACGTACACAACCCCCCCAATCTGTGGCACACGTTCCTCCTTGAAACTGTGGGTGCTCCTTTTCCACCCTTGCTTCCTCAGAAAGGGGCAGATTTGAACCTAGGGCTGTCTGGGGCTGGCTGGGTGACTTTAGTCTCCATGATCGCTCCCGGCACACTCGCCGGCCACCTGTGTTCCCAGGGGTGTCCTCTTTGCTCCGGGGCCCGGCCAGCTGACTGCTTTGTAAATTAGGAAGGAAACCCTCACTTTCCCAACCTGCCTGAGAGCTGCGGTGAGTCCCCAAGCGTCTTCTTGTTCAACGCGGGGGGCCAGTGTTGACTCGGTCTGTGAATCCGAGGACCCTGCCAGGGCTTCGTGACTTTGGGGTCAGGCAACTCTGCAACCCTTCCGTCCCGCAGGGCAGCCCCCAGGAAAGCAGGAAATGTCCCCCCGAGGACGTGGGGTCTGTCTTCAATCCACCCTGGAGGAGGCTGGGAAACCGGCAGCATCTGAGTGTCTGTCACCCGCTGTCTTGGTCACTTTTCTCTCGTTGTTGGGACAAAACACCTGACACCCAAAGAGAAGCAAGGTTTATTTAGCTCACAGTTTCTGGAGATTTCAGTCCATAATCAGCTGGCTCCAGGGCAGGGTGACATGCACAGGGGCAACACTTCAAGGCAGCAGCCAGAGCAAAAGAGGGCAAAAGCCCAAGCCTCTTCTCCTCCCTTATTTTGTACACAGGCCGTATTCCCCCCACCTTCAGGGTGGGTGTAACACTCACAAAATGTCCTTGCCCTCCTTTGCACAGGATGAGGATATTTACAAAGTAAGAACCCTGGCTCCCTGCTGAGTCTCTCAGTTAAACTTCTAAACTGCTCAAGTTGACACAATGTATCAACCATAACACCCAGCAGACTCTGGGCTTGAGGGTGTCCCCTGGGAACTGAGATAAGGTTGAGGGACCTCAGCTCACCGTTGGAAGACACTGCCACCCACCCAGGAAAGCTTTCCTGGAGGCTCAGGACTCTGAAAGAATGTGAGAGGGAAGTGAGTGAAGCCAAGCAGATAGTTTGCTCCTGCTGGGGAGGGAGAGAGAAGAGGAAACCTGGGGTTATGTTATTTCACCCATAGCATGGGCCCTTCAGCTGGTGACAGGTGACAGGTTAAGATTTGATAGCTTTTCCCACTACTCGGGAAGCTGAGGCAGGAGGATCCTTGGGAGTTCAAGGCCAGCCTGGGATATAAAGTGAGTTCAAGGCCAGCCTGAAGTGCATAGTGAGACCCTGTCTCAAAAAGACAGGAAAAAAAATTTTCTAGCTTTAGTTGGGATGACTTTCACGAAGTAACAGACATGGCCTTTTTGTGGTTTTCCTCAACTAGATCTAGCACACTTCATTATACTCACTCTTAACATATTCACATCCTTAGTGCTGCCATTTTTCTTAGTAAATTTAACCTTGTTCCACGCAAATACAAGAGTTGCTGATGGAAATTTTGAGGGAGCAACAGATGGGACTGGTAAGTGGCAGCTGGTGCGGCCAGGATTTCAGTCGGCAACTTCCGGTGCGTGTCGGGGGAGGGGATTTTGAAAAAAGGTGACATGCACAGGAAGTGATCAGATCCCCCCTTAGTGTCTCTTAGCATTTTGGGTGTTTTCAGATTTTACACGTACAACCATTTTTCTTAGGATTTAGGATATTCTGATTAAGTAAGCAAGTGCCTGAAAAAATTGAGGTCTTTGAAACACTTTGATGTCTGATCACCCAAGTCAAAATGAATGACATCAGTACAAGGGAGGCTGAGGCAGGAGGATCACTGCCAGTTCAAGACCAGCCTGGGCTACAAAGTGAGCTCAAGACCAGCCTGAACTGCATAGTGAGACTTTGTCTCAAAAAAAAAAAAAAAAAAGACGCATTGTGAATTCCATGTCCTAAAACCATTCGCCTTGATTTTGAGATGATCAGCTGACTTCTCTAAGTAAATCTGCAGAGATGTGTTCAGGTTTAACAGTAGCCGTGAGTTGCCTGTCACTGGTCACTGGTGGTAAGGAATGGGTCACAGCCTCTAGGGGCTCTGATGTCACTCGTCACTGACCCTTATGTCCACCCAAAAGTTGAAGAAACGCTCTGGGTCTTTTATCCACACAGACAGAAACTTGTGAATGATACGGATGGCATTTGGGACCAGTCAGGGATTCGGACGGGCAGAGCCGGAAAGGTCTGAAGGGTGGGGGCAGTGCCCAGGGCCTGCAGGGCCTGCGGGGGCAGGAAAAGCTGCTTGTACGATGGCCAGGACTGGGAGCGGCAGGGGACCAACGAGGCCCAGCAGGTGCGGGTGTGGACACTGCCAGAGGGATGGCCACTCTTGAGTCCTGGTCACTGTCCTCAGGTCCTTGTCACAGCCTCTGCAGATGCTGCTACCAGGATGCTTGCTGTCCCTGCCAGGCGATCGCCAGGCCTCTGGGTCACAGTCTCAGGGCACCCTTGGTGTCCCTTGGCCCGTAGAGGTGTCATTTCACTCTGTCCCCTGTCACAGCACTGTCTTCCCTCTGTGCGTGGTTCTGCATCTGACTCCCCTCTCCTGGGGGAGACGTCCGTCATGGAGGACTCAGGGGCCACCCCAGTCTGTTAGGGCTTCATGATAACTTAATGGCACCTGCAAAGACACTATTTCCATACACATCACAACAGCCGAGCGTGGTGGCCCACACCTGTGACCCCAGTACTCATGAGGCTGAGGCAGGAGGATCAGAGTTGAAGGCCAGCCTGGATTACATAGTGAGTCATTCTTTCAAATTCACACCCCCCTCTGACAAGAAATGAGTAAGTCCCACGCACAGGTTCCAGGTGGACATGACTTCCAGGGGACCCGAGATAGGCCAGGACTGGGCCTGGGTGACATCCTGCATCTCAGCTGCCGGGCTGTCATAGGGACACCTACGTGTCAGCCTTCACCGTGGGGAACAGCCTATCCCTGCCTCCCGCCCACAGGAGGGACGTGTCACATTGAGAACTGGGGGACTTTCCCGGCTATGTAGCCTTGTCCCAGTAATGAGTCACCCCAGCTCCGTCAGGGTAAGAGAGAAATCCAGCCATCAGTGTGGAAAACCCTTCATTCCCAGTTTTCTTCCTCTGTGGCTCCTGTTAACTTGTCTTGACCACCGAGACTGGAGTGAATGTTGGATTTCGGGCTGCGGGTGAATGAAGTCGTCTCCCCTCCCCCTCAGGGCCTCTGACGCGGTCGCAGGGTCACGTGGCTGAAGGGCCTTGTGCCTCTACCTGGGCTGGGCTCTTCCTGTAGATGCGGACGGACGTCTCCCAAGTGGCAACGGGAGGGAGGTGGCCGGGAGTGGCCGGGCTTGCGTTCGTGCTCTCAGGGCTCCTGTCCCCAGTCGGGATCGGCAGGGACTTCTGCTCCCTGTTCCCATCTGCTACGGTCTGGATTGTGAGTGTCCCCAAAGCGAGCCTGTGCTCCTGGGGGGCTGTGGAACATCCCAGGTGAGGCCTTGGGGGCGGAAGGTGGGTCATTGGGGTGTGACCTTGAAAGGACATTGGGGCCCTGGTCGCTTCCTGTCCCTCCCTGTGCTTCCCGGCTGCCATGGTATGAACAGGCTTCCCCCGCCACGCGCACTCGTGCCGCGGTGCCCCGAGGCCACGGGGCCGAACAGCTGTGGCCTGAAGACGCTGAAACCATGAGCCAAGATAAATCTTTGTGGTTAAATTGATTAATCTCAAGTATTTATCACAGCGATGGAAATCACGGGCAAGCCGCCCTCTTGGAGATGTGGGATGAAGCGGGGAGCCTCCTGCACGAGTCACTTTCCCGGCACGGGGACACCGTACCTGACACCCACAGTTTACAGCAGGGAGGTTTAATTCGGCTCAGGGTTTCACAGGTCCAGTTCATGGTCTACTGGATCCAAGGCAGGCGCATCATGGCGGGAGGGCGTGGAGGGTTTTGGTTCGTGTCAGCCAGGAAGCAGAGCAGTGGGACAGTGCCAGAGAGGGTGGGGTCAGGGGTCAGACACAGACCCAAGGTCACACCCCCACGACCTACCCAGACACACCCAGGCTCTCCTGGGTGGCTCTCACGCCTGAACAGAACCACCACACTCCCTGGCCTCCTGGGCCGCCCACTGCCAGTGACGACCACTCAGAAGCGTCACGTGTTACCCTCCATGCTGGGAGCCAGGGTCCCCCGGTGAGGCTGCTTACTTTCCAGGCCACAGACAAGTACCTGAAAACTTGGACCACTGGGCATTAGATAAAGGCCCTGGGCAGGGTCTGTGAGAGAGCAGCCCCTCACCAGAGGCCCAGTTCCCAGGCAAGCCTTGGCCTCTCCAGCCCACGACCAGCCACTGCTATCTTGAAATCCCAAAGGCTGAAGGTCACCCCAAAGCCTTTGTTTCCCCAGCATATTCTTTGCATCATGGAGCGGATGAACAAGACAGGGCAATAAGAGCTGCCACGTCTTTGGTCTGTGTCTGGCCAGCACCCAGGGGTGGGTCTGCCTCGTGCATTGGAGCATGTTCGGCGGCACCCCGGGCTCTGCTCACAGACCCAGGAGCATCCTTCCGCCGGCCCTCGGGTGCGCGCGGTCGTTCCTGGTGAGAACCACCGTTCCAGGCCATTATTTTGGATTTGATCTTGAGAGCAGGGAGGAAGAAAGGGCATGTGTGACTGCGACATGAGACAAACCTGTCCCGTCCCCGTTCACGAAGCGCCAGCTTCTCCCTGTCTTCTGCCGCCAGTTCCTCTCCGGGGACAGGGACACACAGCTGACAGCGTCTCCCCCAAACAAAGGGCTGGGCCTTGTGCAGCCCGAGGGGAGACAGCTCTGCAGCTCCCGCGCCTGGATTCCTGCTTTGGCTTTGGTCCCCGGCACCTCCGCTCCGCCTTGAAACTAAACATCAGAGGAGCCGATGGGCTCAGGAGATGCTGAAGGAGGAGGCGTGGACAGAAGTGAGAGGAGCCGGTCCTCCGGCAGGGCCGGGCGCTGCGGAAGGGCACATGGCAGCGTGGGTGACCCGCAGAGTGGGCGCTGTGTATGAGCCGAGCTCCGATCCCCGGAACCAGAGCGGAGCTGGTGGTTGATTGCCGGCTCGAGTTTCAGGCTGAGCGGTTGGGCTGCCCCAGGCCTCCTGAACTGGCTCACACTTGGGCGATTTTAGGGGCACAGGATGGCGGAAACGCGGCTGCCTCTCTTCTCCCCATTTTGCTTTCCATGGGTTTAGTTACCCACAGTAATTGTGGTCTAAAAATATTAAGTGGAAAATTCCAGAATTCCTAAATCAAGAATTCCTAAACTGTGAGTTGTACACCGTGCTGAACAGTGAGATGGAGTCTTGTGTTGGGGGTGTGACTGTCCTGTGTCCTGGTGTCCCCGCTGTGTATGTTGAGTGGCCATCGCGGCGGCTGTCGCAGTACCCCAGTGCCTACGTTCATGTGACCCTCGTCTTAGGGCCCAAGGTGTGAGAGTCCCGGCAGCCAGCAGTTCTGTGAGTATACTGCTCTAGTTGCACTTTTACCATCAGATGTCGTTGCTGGTCTCTCACTGGGCCCGATTTGAATAGCTCAGCTTACCAAAAGTGACGATATGGAAGAAAGCGCGGCACATATGTGTTTCAGCACCAGTTTGTGGTTGCAGCACTGACCAGGGGTCCTGGACACGTTCGCTGTGGACACGGGGGCACTGTGGCCAAGGGGTGACATTGGAGGCATTGTTGCCAAAGTCTCTGTGACCCCTTTGAGTGTCTAAGGCTCTGGTCTTGGAGTCTGCTTCCCGGGGGACCCTGCTGCCCCCTGCTCATTCTCTTCCTGCTTGGGACGTGCGATGCACAGCCCCGGGACCCCTTTGAGGGCAGGGCAAATGACTGGCTCCTGCGGCCTCGCTGACCCCGTTACCGCCCCTCTCTGGGGAGTGGAGACGCGCTCACACCCGCAGCCTGCAGGCGGAGAGCTGTGATTGTTTTAGGCCCCGTGGTCCATAGGGAGGTCAGCAGGCAGACACTTCACACTGGTGACGGTGCCCGGCGTGAGCGGCCGCGGGGATGCGCAACGCTGGGCGGCCCCGCTGTGTCCCCCTGTGGTAAGTGTCCTCCTCCCCAGCACAGCCCTCTGGGTTTCCTTTCCTTGAAGAAACATACCTTCTCACCTGTCCTTAGCACATGAAATTTGCAGAAGGCTCAGTGGTCAGTCGAGCATCATTCCGTGACCCTTGGGCTCGGGCCTGCCTGGTCCTCCCCAGGACACGGCATGGACATTGGTCCCTGACACCAGAGTGGCCTCCATCCTCTCTCCCTCTCACACCACCTCCTGGCGCCTGCTCTCCCCTTCATCCTGGCTCTGTTGGGGGTGAGGTCAGGAAAGCGTGCGCCCTTGGACCGTGATTGTCAGTGGGCCGAGCCTGCGACCCAGGCTTAGCCGAAGGCCCCTGTGGGAGCCATGGGGAAGATTTCCCTTCCGAGCAGCGAGCTGCTTGCGAGTCAGCTGCCTGTGAAGCCCTAACGAACTCCCTAACTAGGTCAAACTGTGTGGAGTTGCTGATCCTTGACTGTTTTTCACCTCTGGAAACCTGGCAGTCTCCCAGGGCGCACCTAACGCGTGTCCGGGCTGGAGGAGCCCGTGGAGGGGTGGGGGGTAAAGCAGTAAGAGAGCCTGCGTGGGTGCCGGTGGCGGCCAGCGAGCGGGGCTGGGGAAGTCACAGCAGGGGAGGGTTTCCAGCCAGCAGCCGACCCGCGCTCCTACTGGTCGCGTCCTTTGCGGCCCTGGTGGACGTGGGAGATCTGACCCTGAAGGGCTGAAACCAGAACCTGGGGGAACGGCTTGGAGGGTCCAGCCAGCTGTCCAGACGGCAGGCCGAGGTGACATCTGCATTTCCCTCCCGCGCCCCACGAGGATGCGGGCAACGCTCACTAAGTCTGTCTACTTCCAAGCGCTGGCGGGGGAGGGGGACACAGCGGTGGCCTCAGCGGGGCTCCTCACAGGTGCAGGGAAAGGTCTTCAGGACATTCAGACCATGTCGCCAGGGACCGGGCCCTGAGTGACGAAGCCGGATGAATGCCCGGGAAGGGCGTTTTCCCTGGGAGCCTCCCTTCTCTGCCTTTTCTATTTTCGTTTTCCTTTTTTTGCTGGGGACTGAACCTTGGGTGCCGGGCAAGGGCTGCACCACCGAGCCAGTGTGGACGGGGCTGCAGCTTGAAGGAGAGAGCAGAGGGGACCTCAGAGAGAGAGGGAAGACCTTTGCTCGGAGGAGCCGAGGGGAGCCCGAGGATGCGGAGGGGAGCCCCTCCCCCGACAAGCAGGCAGCACCCTGGGTGTTACCCAGGGTATCTCCCGGGGGGCAGATCGCATCTTCCTCTTCCCCCTCCCTTTGTGCACATTTCCTGTGAACACAGCGCCTGGAGGGAGGCGATAGTGAAAGTTACTTTGAGGCCTCTCTCTCTGCTAGAACAGGGCATTGCTGCTATGGGGAGCGTCCACCAGGGGGCGGCCGAGCACAGCACATTGGTCGCTGAGGCCCCTCCATCCCTGTGCGCAGGAGAGCGTGCCTGAGGTCCCCCAAGGGTCTCTCTCTGCTTTTTCCTAGGATCAAGACGTTTCCTGCAATACGTGGGTCTACTTTAAAATCCATTTTCCACTAGCTGAGGATGAAGAGTGGAAAAATAGAATGAATTGTGGAAAGAAGTGGAGCAGAGGTATAAAAGTTAGCGATGGGGTTTTTAGGCACAAGAAAACCTCCCGGTTTGTTCAGAACAGTCCTGTTTTAAAATGGAAAGTCCCAGAAATGCCCTCCATCCTGGGAAGGCTGGAACGGTTATTCCCTCTGGGAAGATTAGGTCAGTGGAGACCAGCAGGATTGGCCAACACTGTTTATGTTCATGAGTGTTTGTTACGCAGCACTGGCCAACTGATACAATGACCTTGCCAGAACACTGTCACGCCTCCGGTGTTCATTCAAATCCCAGAAAAGCAATGGTGGTGCTGAAATTCAATGCAGCACCTGCCAGAAGAATCTGAGGGCATCACAGAAGCACAAAACTCATAGGAAAAAGAGAAACGATCTGGTCCAAGCTGCGGTCTTTCGGCAGGTGTTTACTATATTCTTATATCGTTTTTTATACGTATCTTGTCACCCAAATTAAACAATGAACAACTTGAGCTCATGACACTATATACAGTTAATCACAACTAATTTCATTTGCAGATTCAGGCATTACATTCTTGTCACCATAGACGCCAAGCCTATGGTGCAGGTGGTGATGGTATGACACAGGAGAGTAGTGACGGACGGGTGACATCCTGTCCCCTGGCTCCAGATCGGATGCTCCTACTCCAAGCTCTTAGCGTCAGCCCCATGCTGACCCTTGCCACACTTTATTCTACTCGTGCGTATTTCTCTCTGGCCAGGGCCACCTATTGGCTTACTAGAGCTGCCGTAGCGTACAACAGCTGACGTCTCAGCCAGCTCACCAGCAGACATCTGCTCCTCATAGTTCTGCAGGCTAAAGCCAAGGCCCAGGCAGAAGGTGTCTTCTGTGGCTGGCTGGCCTGCTGATGGCCCACTTCCTGCTGGCTCTTCTCATGGTCACCCTGTGCTTCTGATATGTATGTGTCCAGATGGCCTCATGGAAAGACCGGGCCATAGTGGATCAGGGCCCTCTGATCTGTGTTGATTTCTAAACCGTAACACCAAGCCCATCACCAATGGGCAGGAAAGCAGAATCCCCCTGGGTGGACAGCAGACCCGTGGGGTCCCTGACGCAGTTGACCACAGTTGATGCATGTGGACTGCTAATCATGTAGTTTAAACCTGACTGTGTGCCGTGAGCACCAGGGTGCCTGTCAGCCAAGTCTGAGGTTCACAAGGACCAAGAGCAGCGATTTACCAGGAAGGCCGGGAGAGGACACGGCGGGACGTGAGTGCAAATCGGAAAGAATGAATGGTAGCAGGGATGTGTGCGGTACGATTCATAGCCTAACGAACCCATCGGCACGTGGAAACTTGACAGAGTGATTCCGAGACTTCTAAGAGGACTGGGCAGAGGTAGCTGGGCGGTTCTGATAGGGAGACTGGTGGAGGGGACCCACCTGCGAGACGCACACATATCGCTGGCCTGAAATGAGCACAGGGAACACGACACCAGTGGGTTGGCACAGACGGGTCTTGAAACAGCCCTCAAGGTTTCATTGCAAAAAAAGGCCTCCTCTCGAAGCTGCTTATGCACAAACTCTTGGGGGAAAAAAATCATCAGAGTCTCACTTCTCTGATATCCCAAAGAAATTTTAGTGGCGTCAAAGAAATATATATCGATAAATAAAATCATGGATAAATCAGAGAAAACAAGAGATGGCTCTGTGTGCTCTATGGATGAAGAAGTTTTCTCTTTCCAAGTGGAAAAGCAATAGGAAAGAATCCCTAAGTAAAGAAACAAATAGGTTGACTGCTTAAAAATTTTAACTTCCACACACATATCCATAAAAAAACTTATAGGAAATGAAAAGCCAAGGATAAACTGGAAAAGTAAATATTTGTCCAAATGTATTAAAGAGTTATGTCCTTAAGTACTTGAAAGTACAAAGTACTTTTTTTGTTGTTGGCTTTTGAGACCAGATCTCTCTATACAGTTCAGGCTGGACTTGAACTCACCACGTACGTAGCCCAGGCTGGCCTCAAGCTCAGGTTGATCTACCTGTTTCAGCCTCCTGAGTGAGGAAGTACAAAGTGCTTGTATTCTTAAGAATAAGACCCTAGAAGGGAAATAAAGGCCATACATAGACAATTTGTGGGAGAGGAAATAGACTTGGACAATTAGTAATTGCAATTGAAAAGTCAAAATTTCCGACCTCGGCATTAATGA